>RPOG01003879.1:0-53996 GCA_008086565.1 Thalassoma bifasciatum | reverse complement strand
CTGTGTTGTGATTGACATGGACTGTTGGGGTGGGTGTTTATCAAAACAAACCAATTGTCTTGTTGTTTCCTCACACACTACTGGCCTGAGTGGCCTCTGATTGGCCTGAAAGAAGAAAGTGTAAAAGTCAGAGCCGCAACGCCAGGCGACAGGCAGCCTGCAGAAAGAAAAAAAAAAAACGACATGCAGGTGGCAGCCGGTAGGCCAGCAGGCCACGCACAGTCCGGCGCTTCAGGAAAACTCGTGAACCTCCCTATGGCTGGTCTGGGCCTGTCAAGCACATACAAGTAAGTGTGTGAGGCATGAACGAAAAACTTTAACGTTCCTGACTGAGTTTGTGAATGAACGCGTCTTTTATTCACTTTTACTATATATTGAGCTTTAAGTAGGTGGTGCATTCTAGTGGGGGGTTGCATATATCAATAAGAAAATGCAGAAATCAATGATATGTTCAGGGGACCACATGCATGCGTGTGTGTGTAAATGAGAGAGAGAGAGAATGTGTCGGTAAGTGTCTGTCTGATAACAGCGGTGTGTAGGTCTTAAAATGATGCCAGATGCTTAGCGATGGCTTATCTGGTGACATTGAATACATACAAGCTGTAACATGTATTTCCTATCCCCCCACCCTCAAAAAAGAAAATAGATTAGAGGTTTTGTCTCACTTGGCTTCTTCAAAAATTTCCCCCATGCCACGTCACTGTAAGGGAGTTGTATGATCAATTTTGTTGGGCACATTAACTAGCCTGTAGATAGCTCATAGACCATTCCAGGGGGGAAAAAAGAGTCCACTGTCATCGCTACAGTCTTGAGCAGGTTGAGCTTGTTATTCTGACCACACTAGAAGATCAACTGTTGCACCTCTTTCTATGTAGCCTCATCACCATCCTAAATGTGACCGATGATGGTGGTATCGTCTGCAGACTTGAGTAGTTTAACAGAAGGGTCTTCTGAGATGCAGTCGTTTGTGTCAAGGAAGAAGAGCAGTGGGGAGAGCACACACTCCTGAGTGTGAACAGTCCGTGTGCTGGACATGATGCTCCCCAGCCTAACCTGCTGTGTCCTGTCAGTCAGGAAGCTGGAAATCCACTGAGGTGAGAGTTTCCCTGTGAGGCGAACTGCAGGGGTCTTGTGATATCCTTCAGGTAGCCCAAAACCAGCTGTTTAAAAGACTTCATGACTACAGATGTCAGAGCAACAGGCCTGTAGTCATCGAGTCCTCTCTGGAACCACCAAACCATAAGCTAGCTCTCATCCTCTCATGACTCACTAATCACTCAGCCGGCTCTCATCCTCTTGTGGCAGCACAAGGGCAAGGCAATGCCACTCTGGAAGATTCCTGGGATATATAATCAGAATCTTAAACAGTAAAATTCTAACCTGTTTTTTGCATATCATCATCTCCAGATGAACTGGGGACAAAGTTATCAAAAAAAACAATTATTTTGATATCTTCATTTCATCAAAAAAATTTATTTTCCTTAAAATAGGTAGCCAAAGAGGAAAATAAAAATTTGTAAATTGGGGTAGGATAGAGGGAATGTGGCTGAGGCTCACTAGGTGCAATAGGTCAAGGAGAGGGATCCCAGGCGAGGAAATCAAATTGAAAACATCCCAGGCACACGAGAGAAACCTACAGGCTGTGAAATAACTTAAATGAAGCAAGCACAAATCCAAAAAGAGGGAACCACCACCGATCACCAGCACCTCCACCAAACTCAGCCACTGATAAAGAAGGAAAAAAAAAAAACATTGTTAGAAACTTAAAAAAGTAACTAAATCACAAATATCCAAAACAATGTAACTGACAGCAACCAGAGTAATAAAGATGAATGAATTTATCAACAGAAAATGCTAAAGCTGCCCAAAATAACTTTAAATAACTAAACTTAAAATAAGCAAACTCAATAGCTTGTTCAAATGGTAAGTCAAATAAACAAATTAAATGGAAATAATACTAATGACAGGAACACAAAATGACCAAATTAACTGCCAAATTGACATAAATATTAACAAAAGGGTGATCAGTTCAAAACCAAAAAAAGAAACATAAAAGTAAATAAATTAACCCCCAAAGTCAATCACCCCTGCAAAAAAAGGAAAAAGGGTAAAATAGTCCATTCAAACCTGTACTGCAGAGAAAAGCAGCAACCTGCAGCAGTCCCAGCGTCTGTAAGAAGGCCTACCAGCCTTTCACTAATAGCTGCAGAGTCAGCCCACCCTGCAAGCAGACAGGGTGCTCCTACCAAGGTGCATTAGCCAAGCAGCTGAGCATCCACACTGAGCAAAGCCCCACTCACAAACAGGGCCACAGAAAACATGAGGCAGCAGGCAGGAAGACAGGCAGACAGCTTACAGTGAGTTTAGCAGATGCAACCTAGCAAGCAGTGGAGCTAACAGTAGCAGCTAAACAGCAGTCCAGCAAAACAGCAGTAGATTCTGGCTTTCCCACTGATCGACCAGATAATCTTTAGTGCCTAAGAAACAACAAAAAGGCCAAATTAAGGAGAGCTACTGACTTAGTTGCTAATAAATCAAGCATCATTTGGCGTACATTACAATCAGATGCTTTGCTTTAAACCATGAAGGACAGACGCGCTTCGTGCTCCTAAAGCTCACGGCTGCAAAGGCACAAAATACAAAGTGTGGAGCATGCTTACAGTCACTTTAAATAAAACAACTAGCATGGTTGTGAGGAGGGTTTTATTTTTCTGATATTCTTATTTTGGTTCATAATAGTCCCATTCACATTTATGGTATCTAAGTACAATTATTTACTGTATCAAGGTCCAACAGGTTTATTCAAGTTCATCTGAGATTTTCTTCCCTGCATTATTTTCTTCCCTACATTTCTCTCTGACCCTCTGAGACACTTGCTCTCTGTCAACACCTGCACCTGCACTCCCTGTAAGATACACACTCACACACACACATTCACATGCACGCACATACAGCTGACCTCATCTCCTTAGAACACACACACACACACACATGAGTACAGCTGCCTGTGAATCCTTATCTGAGTTCCCTGCCTTGGCAGGCATGCACATGCACACACACACACACACACACACACACACACACACACACAAACGTAAGCACCTGCAGAGGACAGTGACTCTGGACTGTACGCCTGAAGATGTTTTTTTTAATAGCCAATCAAATGCCTGGGGATATAAAGAAATAGAAATTGTCCCCAAAAGCAGCCAATAAATAATGTGAAGGTGTTGTCTAAAGTTATTAGAAACTCCCACATGAAATTGTATAAAAATTGATGCACGATCTGATTTCTTCAGTTCGACTCTGCAGACCTGAACTCCTTGTCACTTTTTGCCAATAAAGTGATCTGTGGACTTAACCTGCTGGACTCCTGCAACTTTCTGACTTAGTGCAATTTTTGAGACTCAAAACTTAGTGCAATTTTTGAAAGGATCTGACTCTGATTCGAGGGGCTTCAAACTTAACTACTGGATTTAACTGAACCACTGTCCAGAGGGGTAGTCGGGGATTTTAATCCCAAAAAATACACAACAGTTGCTAACCCACCTGAAACGGTGACCACCAGGATATGAGGCAAGCAGACAGAGCAGATCCGCCTTCTGTAGAGCAAAAGGGGACAGAATAGCCTCTGGCTCCCCTGTGTAGACTGCCCCAAGGCGGCAATAGGCAAGTGGTACAGAGGTACAGAGGTAATGAGCTGCAGATCTCAGCCTGCAACTCTCTCATAAATCACCTTTCTGACACACATCAGCCCAGTGCTTTGTCTCTTCCTCTGTTTGTCTGCTTAGGACAATAAAAGAAGGGTTTGTGTGAACCTGTAGCTGAGTTACTGAGCAACCACCTTAAAGAGGAAGAGTTATGGACACACTGGACACACACACACACTCACACACACACACACACACACACACACACACACACACACACCGAGCCAGGGATAAAGGCTCTATATAAAGTCCATAGGCTCTCAGAGGCTCAGTAAACAGGCCCTGAGACCTTGATGCAGATCTGATTGTCCTGAAAGGAGGCGGGCTGCTTATCTGCTGCTGTGTGGAGATAGGCAGCAGTAATTCACTGTGATCCAGATACTTGAGATAAACTCCTCTACTGGGAATACAACGAGCAGCAAACACACATGGGAGGAGGAAACACCAGATTCCCGAATCAATACCCTCCATCTTCTTTTCTTTCTTCCCTCCTTCCTTCTTCCACTCTCTCTCTCTGTCTTTTTCTGGGCACTGCCTTTGGAAAACACTGGCCCTGTCTGCTGGATGAACTTTCTCCAACTCTCGTCTTTCTGTCCTCCTCTTCATTTTGAACACAATGAATAAACACGCTACATCCTGCAGCCACAGCATAATCTGAAAAAAAATCTATAAAAGTCATCATTGTTTTTGTTTTTCATCTCTGAACTCACTGCTTCACCGTGCTGAAAGGAGGTCAGTCCATCAGTAAACATTTAGAGTGATGCCAGCTACACCCATGCACGCACACACACACACACACACGCACACACGCACACACGCACACACACACACACACACACACACACACACACACACACACACACACACACACACACACACACACACACACACACACACACAAGCATGTGATAAAGGCTGGCAGGCATCTATTGGGTCTGGGCACAGTCCACGGCTCAGGTCTTTCACAGCTTGTGTATTAACTGCTCTTCCTTGCAGATGTCTTTCCAAAATAAAATAAATCTCCTGTTAAACTTTTCACAGCTGTTTGTTTCCAACAAAACTGACAAAAATAAAGTCCTAACTTAAGAGAGTGATCTTGTGTGTAAGCATCAACCAAGCAGGCTGCCTATCATTGCTCCTGTTTGTTTTCCAACTTGTTATGTACTTGTATGTATGTTGTATGTTTACTGTATATAATCTTTTTTCTAGCTAATTATTTAAGCTATGCTTTCTTGATAAAGCCTTTGAGGACAGCTTTTAGGCTTTTTCACACCATGCAATCCAGTAATTGCAACCCGGTGTTGTTTCCAGGGGGCATCAGCTGATTGGGCTGAAGCTGGCACAGTTTTGACAAGAGTTACTAACTCAGCGGAGTTAGGGAAACTCTGGACACAGAGGATTCAGAGGAGGAAACAAGCTGTGAGGGAAGAGAGTAAGACCAAGACCATGGCAGTATTTCGAGTTTGAAACTTTGTCTCCCCACTATCGTCATGGTAACGTGAGGTCCCCGGCTAATAAGATGGACAAGCTAACAGCGTTTGTCAGGAGTCAAAGGGAGTTTTCATCATCAACAACCTTTTTTTAAAGATCTCAGAGAATTACTCAGGGCAACCCTCATTTGCAATGGTGCCAAGAGAATATGTAAAATTTACAAACAATTAAAATTGACAACAAGCGATTGATGTGCTTCATGGCAACGTCCTCTTCAAATGTCTATGTCATTCCGGTCCTACTCTCTCCCCTCACAGCTTCTTTTCTCCTCAGCATCCTCTGTGTGTCTGGAATTTCCATAACTCCGCTGGAATAATAACTGTTGTTTAGCCCAATCAGCCAATACCTGCTGGAAACAACTCCGAGTTGCAACTACTCGATTGCGTGGTGTAAATATCTTACAACTCTCCACAAGGGCTGAATGAAGAGACTAAGGTCAGACTGCGGGCTTATAGCAGGTACGATGATGTGGCAGTAGGCGCATCCTGTACCCCTTACCCTAACCCTAACCTTGGTGGGCAGATCTCATACCAGTAGGCAGATCCCGTACCAACAGTCCATAGAGTTGCAGATAGGCACTGTAGGATCGAGGGGGCTGAGCTTAAATAAATAGCTAGCAAAACATAATGGAGGGATAAAGTTTTAAAAAATAAGTAATTAAGCACAAAATACTTTGAAAACAAACAAGAGCAACCAGCGTGATTGATGCAGGCGCAAAAGATTATTCTTTTAAGCTATGACTTTATTCTTGTGAGTTTATGACCTTATTCTCATAAATTTGCAACTTTATTCTTGTAATTTTGTGACTTTATTCTTGTCAGTTCACGACTGAATTCTTGTAAATTTATGAGATTAATCTGCCCTTGCTCTTTATTTTACTGTATATAGTTAAAGTCCCTGTGAGGACTTTCTAAGTGATCTTGAAAAAGTCTCACTTCTAGATGTATGCCTCATTGTAATTCCTAACTTGAGATGCAATTATAGGCTATAAAATATGTTATTTTAAATGCAATTGCTCAGCTTCCTGATTAGGTTCGAAAGGACCAGATTGATTTATGGTACACCATAGTCCTCATGACAACACCGCCTGGTAACAGAGTACATCTATGAGGAGATGTGCTTTTTCACTGCAAAAAGGATTTCTGTCATTTAATTATTTATTTACCATCAGCAGTGGTGGAGCAGTGATTGAGCTGGAGTGTCTGACAGAAAAATGAGGTCAAATTAGAACAGAAGAGTGATTGAGCATGGGCTAAAACAGGGGTCAAGCTCTTTGTGATGATGTTGATTTAAACCCACATGCAGCTGTCATGTAGTGGATGTTCCCCGCGAGCTAAGGCAAGGAGGCCAGGACAACGTGCTAGTGCTGGGGTGTGAGCTGAGAAGTGGTAGCATCAACCTGTCAACCAACCATTCATCCTTATGAGTAGTGTAAGGTCTACTTCTATGGACATGCTAGCCATACTCAACCAGCACCAGAGGGAGTACTGGCAGAATAGCACTGTGCTATTCATAGGGACGAGAGACTGTACAGCTCTGGATAAAATTAAGAGACCACTGCAAATTTTTCAGTGTTTCTGATTTTGCTATTTATAGGTATTTGCTTGAGTAAAGTGAACATTTTTGTTTTATTATATAAACTACTGACAACATAACTTCAGAATTCCAAATATTGTCATTTAGAGCCTGCCATAAACTGCATACTGCATACTGTATGTGAATGTAGTATATAGTATGACAGTTCTGTTTGGTCTGTTTTGTAGTTTGCTACACTGGTCTCCATTTTGAGGAATGGGAGTAAAGCTGATGGATTATTTTCTTGACTTTTCCATAATTTATTATTATCAAGTTATATTAGGAAAACTTAATAAATATTGACTCAATATTCTCCAGAAAGACAAAAAAAACCTCTTAAGTTTAAAGGAAAATGTTGGAATTTTCAGGTATGGAAAGTCGCAAATTTAACACACAGAACAGGATTAAACACAGACGTCCTCTGCAGTTATTCCAAATGATAATTGGTCAAAACGCTTTAAACTGCATTAGTTTTACCAGGAGACCTCTGATCTTTGTAATAACTGCAATAATAATAATAATGCATTTTATTTAAAAGCGCCTTTCAGGACACTCAAGGACGCTGAACAAGATTAAAAACAACCACAGTAAAATCAACAGTAAGAATAAGATCAACAATTATGATTAAATCAACAAAAGAGAAGCACAAACAGAGAAGGACCAGCGGGGAGAGGAGGTAGGAGATTGTCAAGTGGGGTATGCAGTCCTGAACAGGTGAGTTTTGAGTCTGGATTTAAACAGAGACAGGGAGGTCAGGTTTCTGAGGTCTGGTGGGAGAGAGTTCCAGAGCTGGGGAGCAGAGCGACTGAAGGCCCTGCTCCCCATGGTGCTGAGGCGAGCAGAGGGCACAGTGAGGTGGGTGGAGGAGGAGGATCTGAGGGAGCGGGCTGGAGTGGCAACGTTGAGGAGGTCAGACAGATATGGAGGGGCAAGGTTATGGATGGCTTTGAAAGTGGACAGAAGGATTTTGAATTCTATTCTATGCTTGACCGGTAACCAGTGGAGCTGCTGCAGGATGGGGGTGATGTGATGGTGGGAGGGGGTTCTGGTGATAATACGGGCAGCTGAGTTCTGGACCAATTGAATTTTATGGAGTGACTTTTGGGGGAGACCGAAGAGGAGGAAGTTACAATAATCTAACCGGGAGGTGACGAGACTGTGAACAAGAATGGAGGTGCTGTGAGGAGTGAGGGAGGGGCGAAGGCGGTTAATGTTACGGAGGTGAAAGTAAGCGGACCGGGTGATACTATTGATGTGAGACTGAAAAGAGAGAGTGCTGTCGAAGATGACACCCAGACTCTTAACCTGAGGGGAGGGGGAAACTGGGGAGTTATCGATGGAGATGGAGAAGGTGTCAACTTTGGAAAGAGTGGATTTGGTGCCGATGAGAAGAAGTTCTGTTTTATCACTGTTTAGTTTGAGAAAATTTGAGGTGAACCAGGACTTGATATCAGATAAGCAGGAGATAAGGGAGGGGGGTGGGAACATGGCGGTAGGTTTGCAAGAGAGGTAGAGCTGGGTGTCATCCGCGAAGCAATGGAAATGAATATTGAATTTACGGAAGATATGGCCAAGTGGGAGGAGGTAGATGATGAAGAGGAGGGGCCCCAGGACGGAGCCCTGGGGCACACCTGTTGTGACTGGAGAAGGGTCTGATTGAAATGACTGTAACTGAATGAACTGAGTGTGGCCTGTGAGGTATGAGTGAAACCAGCTGAGGGGGATGTGGGTGATTCCAATGGAGGAGAGTCGACTGAGGAGGATGGGGTGTGAGATGGTGTCAAAGGTCGCACTCAGGTCAAGGAGGATGAGAATTGACAAGGAACCAGAATCAGCTGCAGTGAGGAGGTCGTTGGTGATTTTAATGAGTGCTGTTTCGGTGCTGTGACGGGGGCGAAAAAACCGGACTGAAAGGGCTCGTAAAGGCTATTGTGGGTAAGGTGGGAGTGGAGTTGGCTTGCGACAGTTTTTTCGAGAATTTTGGAAATGAAAGGTAAATGAGAGATGGGGCGGAGATTATTGAAGTTGTTGGGATCTAAACCAGGTTTCTTGAGGATGGGGGTCACAGCTGCAGTTTTGAAGAGTGAGGGAACAGTACCGGTGGAGAGTGAGGAGTGAATGATGGCAGAGATTAGAGGGAGTAAGGACGGGAGGGAGGATTTCACAAGGGATGTTGGGAGGGGATCGAGCTGACAGGTGGAGGGCTTGGATTTACTGATGATGTCGGAGATTTCGGATGGAGNGGTGGGGAACGGACGGAAAGTCAAGCACACTACACTTCGTATGATAAAACGCGCATGCGCTAGAGAGTTTTCTGGATGGGCGGGGGAGCGTGCTACTTGAGCTGCGGCTACGGAAGATGATTACTTTTAGCACAACCGGACTTCGCCACAGTCAACAACACATTTGTCTGATACATTTCAGATGAGCATAGAGGGATCAGGTTAATATGGTTACCTGCCAGGCTTTAATCCCTGAGGTGAGGGAGATCGCTGCAGCTGGTGAGAAGAACGACGCTCCAGCTGGAGCTGCCGGGACTGCATTTCCCAGTGACCTTTGCGGCGTGATGTAGCTTGGTCATGGTCGCCATGGTATCCAGGGACGCTGCATACGGGCCGGGTGCATGGTTCTGAGGGAGGCCGACGAAGTGGTTTTCTGGGAGTTTGAGACAGACATCCTTCTCGCTGAGGGAGGTTTGGATATTTGCCAGAGCAGTTAACGCGGGTCCTCGTCCTGGATATCGACGCTGGTCTGAGCCGGGCTCTCTTAGCGGGCGTGCTGATGCTGGCGCTAGCTTCAATGCTAGGAGCAGTGTGCAGGCAGTTTTCCTTCTTGACTTGTCCTCTGGCCGGAGGAAGGTGCGGTGGAGGCAGAGGAAGCCTGAGCATGGCTGTGAATGTGGGCCTGAAAAACTTTAAGAAGCTTTTTGTTGCTGACTCGCTGTGTGAAGGATCAGTTCTCTTTAAGACCAGCCGGATAATGGACTGCTGTATACTTGCCGACCAGGAGCTGCGGCGAATACTGCGATTTGCCTCAGGCCCAAATTCATCTGTAGTTTCACTGATATAACCGTCCTCGAAGGATCCAGCTGAGACATTTCGGCGGATGAGATGGTGAGTTTGACACACAGACGGCAAAGAACAAATACTCTCGTACCTTAACTTGGAGACGCAGCAGTGTGGTGCGTAGCAGTAGCAGGAATAGTTGTGAATGTAGACATGTTTAAATACACCGCCTTGTTGGTCGACGGCGAGCTGCGATTGGTTAAGTGGAGAGGTGTGACTCGAACGTCAGCCTGTCAGCTGGTATCAGCTGGGCGTATGACTTCCGTGTCCTGCATGAACTAACGCGAGCTTCATAATGTGGATGTATATCGCAGAAAAATTAATTACATTTGATTTTTAATATTATACCATATGTTATTCATTGAAAATAATCTGGAGTGGATTGACTTTTTAATTTTAGAGATGATGGAAAAGCTGTTTCTGATGATGCAGGTATGATTTCAAATATGTTAATAGGATAATGATAACATATACAATGTAAGTTTCCCTCTTAAAAGATGTTTTAGGGTTTTACACTTGAATTGTTCCATTGCTTCGCCCAAACTTTCTCCAGTTCAAGTCATTTTCAATTCAGACCTGTGGCCAGGCGCTTTGCATTGTGGGAAACAGTATGTCAGGTAAACTGGTCCAATGCATACTGAAAAATTTTCCCAGATCAGTAGGTCATCCAGGTAGTTTTGGCATACTGCAACTTTCACATTTATTCACATACTGCATACTGTATTTTGGGCAAATTAGTACGCACTGCTAGTATAGTATGCGAATTCGAAAACAGCCTGAGAAATTTTCCCGGATCAGTAGGTCATCTGGGAACTTGTAGTATACTACAGATCTCGCAAGTTTTCGCATACTGCCTACTACAAACTGAATTTCATCCAAAGTAGTAGGCACCGCTAGTGTAGTAGGCGGTTTGGAAAACAGCATATGGCTAAATCTCCAGGGATCTAAGTTTGTCATCGGACATCAGATGGACTCTAAACGGGTGCGAGAGATGAGACTCTCCCCAGGTTTGTTTTTCCAGACAGAAATAGCAATAGAACATTGAATAGGTTTGTAGTAAAATCCAGCTATCCAGAACAATCCAGGGTTAGTCTACAGAGAGTCGGTGTTGAAAACAAGGGACTGCCAGTATTGCCCAAAAGACTCCTCAAAAAGGCAGTTTTTCCCTCAAAAGCTTTCATGTCATGTAATCAATATTCCTGAAAACGATCTTGGAAGAAAGCAGTGACTCTGTACTATAAGACTAACCACTTTCTATTTTCAATTTGTACGGCAAAAAAATTATGGTTGGTTTTATTGACAAATTTCAACTGATATCTTCAATAGCTTCCATATCATGTGACCAAATTTCCTGAAATGATCTCGAAAAATAGCAGAGACTCTAAAGTATGAGACACACCAGTTTTTATCTCTAATTTATACTGCAAAAACTTAAAGGTTGGATTTAAATCCAAATTTCATCTGTTTTCTTCAATAGCTCCAACGTCACGTAATGACTGTTCCTGAAAATGATCCTGAAAATTAGCAGTGACAATCAACAATCGACACACCACTTTTTCATTTCAAATTTGTACTCCAAAAAATTGATCTTAGATTTCACTGACAAATATCAAATGTTATCTTCAATAGATTCCATGTCTGATGGACACTGATGGATCATTAACTGTGAATAGCTTCTCCAGCTACTCAGAATAGCTCCTCTTAGCTGCTCCCATCTCCTTTGTCAAATGTCAAATGTTCAAAGAGATTTATAGATGGCATTCATGGTCATGTGTTCTTGACTAATTTTGAAAATTGAACAAACTCTTGAGCATGTGATGACTTGTATGAAGAAATAGTGCTGACATGTTTTAGAGAGAACCGCCATTAGACTGAGAATTTAACAATCAGTTTTGGTCAACAAGATCAATTCACGTGGTACTTGGACACTGGCAATTTGGAAACAATACAGGCGCTCATTCCTGCCAACGGCAATTACCCTGAGAAATGGGACTTGTTGATTATCATTACTATTATTATTATTTAAAGAAGAAGAAGCTACTACTACAATATTCAAATTTCCCTTGGAAGTATTATTCATTTCATTTCATTGTTTTGAGAATGCAATTTCTATTTTAAGAAATGAGCTAAACTAATGGAGAAAAACTGTGAGCTGTCATCTCAAACTGTATATCATAGAAGTTCTGCACTTACTGCCCAGACAATTTGATCATTTGCTTTTTCTCAGTACAATCAACTCTGGATGTGTGATAATGGTCATCTCAACTCTGTAAATAGCTCGCCTGTCAACAATTATAATCCTGAGTTTGTTGATAAAATTACAAATATTGAGTGAAAAAAGGTAATGAGGAATATTTCTTCTGTGGGTTGGGATATTGGGAATATTGACAGGTGGATCAGTCCTACTATTGCAGTAATGTGAACTTTGTATGGGACTAAACTTTCCACCCTGTCAAACATCCTTCTGTTCAAACAGTTACCAAAACAAGTCCAGAGCCAAAGTCCATGCCTGCAGAGAGATCAGGCTTTTCATCAGCATGTCTGTGAGTACCTGCACACTACCTTTTTATTCTCTCAAGACTTCAAACTTTGCAGTAGATACAAGAAATATATTCAGTCTTTTGAGTGTTCTAAACTTTGCACTTCAGCTGTTTCATAGTTTGGGTGTGTGGTAGAGGTAAGGGTCCTGACAATGTTAGGCATACAATAGTGTAAAAGTGGTTCAAATAACAAGCTGAAAAAACCCCCAATCATTTCACTTTTCTTCCCAGAACAAACCTTACTGCATCAAGCTGTCTCTCTACTGAGGATTCATTTTTAATACTTTGAACTGGTTTTAAAAAGAAAAACTTTTTTATATGCATTTTTGTTTTGTATGTTTTACTGGGCGGTTTAAACAGATTATCTATTTTTTTGACAGTTGGTGAAGCGTCAGACTGAAGATTGTTAGAAGCATTTTAAAGCATTTCCTGTATTAGACCAAAATTATTCTGATTTGTTGCAGAGAATAGGCCTCTGATGTTGCAGATGAGACCAGTATGGAATTACAAGACTGCAGCTCCTTGCATCTTAATTTTCACCAAGCTTGCACTGTGTGTAATGTCACATGTACCAGAACAAATGCAAATAGAGACACAAGCTGACTCAGCTGATTTGACGAAGGAGGGAGTAAAAAAGATATCTGGAATACTTCTGACAACTTTTACTCATCTCCAGCCCGTGTTGAAAATGACTTTGCTGCTATATTTAGCAACTTTTCAGACACCTAAACATATTTTCAAAAAAAGAGACTAGAGACAAATCAAGGGACTTTTCTGGAATATAGAGACTGACATGAAAGTACATATTGATTTCTCCAGTGTGGGTCCGGGTGTATGGATGGGTATGGATGTGCCAGCTGAAACTGATGGTTTCTAATAGCAGTCTCTGCCATCTGTGTGTGAATATGGTGTGGATGGGCTGAAGAGATCAGGATTGTTAAGTGTTTTCAGTGCTTAGAGAGGCTAGAAAAGTGCTGTGTATGTACTGGTCCATTTACCATTTACTCTGCTGAAGAATCAGTTAGTATGAGGTGTGCGTTATAGTGCACACACTTTGTAGTGCACACACTTTTAGATCAGAAGAGAGAGATCTTGTGCTCTGTGTCTTTTACTATCATCAAATGTGTGGTCTCTAAATCTGTGACAGTTCTCTTTCCATACCTTACCATTACACCTGAGTGGCCAGACCTTACAATGACATGACATGATGAAAAATTTGTATTAACTTATCTCCAGAGAGCTGTTTCACATTTATTTACTTATACACTCATTGAAATGTTGTTGGCACATAAACCTGTGAAGCCACTTTTTGTACAAAGAAAATTCATAGGAGAAACGGATAAGGAAAGCAATAGAGAATCAGATTGACGTGAGGAATTGATAATTCCATCAGTCGGTATCAACAAAGGGGCCATTTACATGAGAACAATTTTAGGGTGAAACACAAAAGTACTGTTGTGTTTAAGCCTCCCATTTACCCAGAAAAAGCGTTTAACTGACCTATAACGCAAACTTTTAAAAAACGCCCTCCAGAGTGGGATTTTTCTGAAACACCGTTTTCACTGCTCTCATGTTCACACCAAGCCGGAGTTGGAACACTGACCTAACGCTCAGTTTTGCATGTGGGTCAATGACGTGACGTCCCTTTTTTTATGTCCGAGTGCAATATTTCCTTCCATCATGAATTGAGTATTTCATCACATGTATTTCTTTATTCTATGAAACCTGTGTTATTTGAACACATCTTTAAACTATTAAAATATAACATGTTTTTTTGTGTTTTGGTTCCTCAAACCCCCAAAATGTCAGGTGGTGCAACCGTCCTGACAAGTATCCACAGTAATTAAACTCTAAAAATTGAATGTCAGTTATTGTAAATGGAAATTAAAAATACAGTGGCATTATTTTATGCTTGAACCTTTTTAAATAAAACATTCTTTGCAAATAAAAAGAATTTTAAAGCTGTTGAGAAATGTAAAAAACTTTTGTCCCGTAATTTTCACCTTGTCAAATGTCAGGGTGGTGCAACCGTAACATTAGACTTTTATTTTAAAGTGAAGAGAATAAAACAGGAAACAGGAAACTGCATCAGCCAGAGGACCCCAAATGACATTTGTGACCAAGTGGAAAAGTTTGTAGATTTCTCTGAAATACTGATAAAAAAGGTTTTTTCACTTCATTGGTGACTGGAACAATTTCCATGTCAGGTGGTACAACCAATGTAATAATGTGAAATGTTATTTTAACATNTATCCATTTTCAAAGAACTTTTTAAAAATAAGTTTTTAGACCCTCTTTTTGTCATTGACCCATGTGGGCAATAAATCTCCACTGAGCCAAGCCTGAACAAAAAAAACAACAACCATCATGACCTACAATTTCTTTCTTCTGCTGCCGGGTCTACTGACTGCCTTCGAACAAAACGTGCATTTATTGCACATTTTCTGCTTCTGGCAGCAGAAAATGTTTTTAGTATAAACCCCAGAGGATCAACTCACCTCTTCTTCAGCCCCTGCAGTCTACAGTCCTGACATACACACTACAGTGTTTTAAATCCCCCCATGTTTCTGTGGAAATGCAGAATTTTCAGGCCGTTTTTTTTTTTTTTTGCGTTTTAGGGTGAAGCGCTGTGAATTGTGTCATGTAAATGGGGGCAAAGTCTTCTCAATACCATCTCTAGATCTATGGCCTAAGTTTTCTGTTTCTTTTAATTGTACAAAAAGTTAGTCAGCTTATGGTGACGTGTTTATAGCCTGCTGACCCTGAAAAGTTTCTACCTCGGACAAACTTGAATATGCTGACTGTCTCCTCCCACAGTGTCCAGCTGCCATGGAACTGGCCCCCCCTCCCCCTGGTTTAGAAACAGAGTACAGGACACTTTTCACCACTGAGTCCCTCCTCTTCCTCCATCAGCTGGTTACCATGTTTGATAAGGAGGTGGATGAGGTAAGAGTGAGAGTGCAGCCTGGTGTCTGTTGTATGTCAGACTTGATTCAGTTAGACGCAAACATCCCTCAATCTCTGTGCTCAGGTTCTACTGAGACGAGTTCACAGAAAGGCTCACTTGGACCTTTCTGGTGACTTACCAGACTTTCTGGACACAACCTTACACATCAGACAGGACCCTGCCTGGAAGGTGAGGCCCCTCCCCCAGAGGCTCCAAAGACGACATGTAGATGTTGGAGATCTGGCTCCATGTGACACTCAGCGCTTCATTCAAGCCCTCCAGACTTCAGCACAAGGATTACAGGTACAACCTCTCATTTACCTGTGATCAGAAGGTGCGACCTCACAGCACTGATTCCACTGTCTTACAAAAACTCACAGTTCTCCACATATAGAATTGAGGGAGGAAGTCTGCAAAGCCTTAACAGTTACCTGAATTTCTGCATCAATTGGTCTCAAAATGTTTTCCAATCATCATCTCAGTCACATCAATAGACAAACACAGACTGCTGAAATTAACATGTTTTTATGATCATATTGAACACACCATGTAAAGATTCACATTGCAGTAATAGTATCAGAGTTCATGTTTTCAGGTCAAAGCATTACATATAAAATATACACGACCGGTCAAAAGTTTTAGAACACCCCAATTTTTCCAGTGTTTTTACTGAAAATGTGCCCCTGTTTCTGACTTCCTTTTGATGCTGAAGGAAACTGTACTCACTGACACTTTGACTCTCTTTGCAATTTCTCTGTAGGAAAGACCTACATTTTTCAGTGTTACGATGGTCTGTCTCTCTTCCACTGTTAAATACCTTTTTCTTGCCATTTCTGTAGCAACACACTACTTTCTGCAGTACAATACTGTTCAACTGATGCTCACGAGGGTATGGTACCACATTGTGTTCAAACACTGCTGTTATGCCGACAGAGGGGCTTGTTAGTAATCAAGCAAACTTGGAACACCTGTAGGAATTAGTAGCAGCAGCTTTTTAAGGCTTGGTCACCCTCCGTTGCTGCAGGACAGCTATCAATTGTTAACCCATTTTGTGTTATTGTTCTGAAATGTACTCTGTTTTTCAGTTTTGGGTAACCTAACTTTTTATTTTACCCTCTGGTAGTTCACCACTTACTGTTGGATCATTTCAAGCTACTGATTGGACTTGAGTGACTTGAATTGCAACAAATAATTGGAAAAATTGGGGTGTTCTAAAACTTTTGACCGGTAGTGTATATTATAATTGATATTTCACATGTATAATTATTTGTAGTTACTCTTGATTCCTTTGTTTTTTCAACAGGTTGACTTTGATGACGGGAACTGCCCGACATTTTCCAATCAGATTAGAGGTATTCACAATGTTTTTAAGGCTGTTCACAACCAGCTCAGAGGTAAGAGTGACTCCTAACTCACACTCAAATAGTACATCTGTATCACTGTCACTGCAGAATGTAGATGCCTTGTACTTCTGTCCCTACTCACAGATGCACCACACATCTCTCAGGCTCCAGTGCTGATGCTCCGCCCCCGCGCCTGGAACATGGTGGAGCACAACATGATGGTAGCAACACCTGTACCTGCAGTTTCACTCAGCCAGCTAATCAAACTACAGCTCAGGTGGTCTGACAAGACTGAGATACATTTTAAGAACAGAGAGGAAACTAAAACATTCCTCCAGCTTACACAGTCTGGCCAAACAAAAAGATTAATTAAAAAATGTCATCAAAAAAAAAAATAAAAAATGTCACTCACTCTAATATTTCATTGGACCGCCTTTGGCTTTGATTGCAGCATGAATTCTCTGTGGCATTGTTTCGATAAGCTTAAACAACCCCAGATCAAAGCACAGCCCCCACAGGCTTGTACAGTAGGCACTAGGCATGGTGCATCACTTCACCTGCCTCTGTTCTCACCCTGATGCACCCATCACTCTGGAACAGGGTAAATCTGGACTCATCAGACCACATGACCTTCTTCTATTCCTCTAGAGTCAAATCTTTATGCTCCCTAGCAAACTGAAGCCTTTTTTTCCTGTTAGCTGTACTGATTAGTGTTTTTCTTAAGGCTTCACAGCTATTCGATCCCAAACCTTTGAGTTACCTTTGCATGTAGAAATGCTTTTACTCTCACTTTTAAACACACTCCTGAGCTGCACTTTTGTTTTTCTTCAATTTGATTTGGACAAATATTTAAATGATTGCGGATCACGATTATTCTAGATTTTTTTTCCAACCACATTTCTTCCTGGAGGTCCCCCTCCATCCTTTCAGTTTTAATACTGCGTTGCTCAGTCCTTAATAGGGATAGACAGATTATCGGTCACGCCGATTATCGGCAGTGATATTTACATTTTTGCAAATATCGGCATTTGCCATTTTTTTTAATCTGAGGACTGATAATGATCCATTTAAAAGAGTAAAGCTCTGTGAAGCCTGCATGCCTCTGTCTGCAGCATAGACTGTATAAAACATGGACGTAGTCTCCGTGACGTCACCCGTCTGTTACTGCAGCTCTGTTTTGAGGCTAAACGGCGGGCGCGGCCATATTGTAAATGGGACGAGTGATGAGTGCCCAAACTCACAGCTATTGGGCGCCTGTCAGTCATGTGATCTGAGCTGTGGCTCTGATTGGGCAAGCTCTTGATCCTAATATCTTCCAAACGGCCGAGTGAGAAAAAAATTCACCCCCCTCACAGTGTGTGCCGTTAGCAAAATTAGCGATCCAGACGGGAGACAGAGGCTGTTTTCCAAACCGCCTACTACATACTACATACTACAGTAGTAGGTAGTAGGCAGTGCCTACTACCTACTACTTCCACATGTAGTATGTAGTATGACTGTTTTGTTGGACCTGTGAAGTAGTATACTACTCTGGATTTCAGGAAGTGGAGCTGATGGATTTTTTTCTAATGTTTAATTTCATCATAAGTAAACCATGAGTACATTTGGCATTTCAGTCATTAATTCACCATATCAATCAGTGGTGAAGTTACAGGAGCAATAAAAGTAGATAAGTTAAATTAAATGTCAATGAGATACAAAGGAAAATAAATAAATGAAATTAAGCATGTGAAGGAAGTTGTAATTGTTTTGAGAATTGTTATGGTTTTTTCATTATTTTAGTGGTTCAAGGAACATTTTTAATTCATTTGGGAAAACAACAAATTCAGGGAGAGATAAAAGTCCCGATTTCATCACATTTGTAAAGGTATAAAATACAGCAAAATCACCATATTTGATTTTTTTTTATCTTGCACCAAAAGTTATCGTGTATTGAAAATAAATCTGAAACCAACTGACTTTTTATTTTTACAGCTGGTGGAAAAACTGTGTCCTCAACCCATGTAGGCTGTTAGTGTAAAATAAAAAGTGATAAATGATTTAGGGGCTTTTATGAATTTGGTAAAAGCAAACAGCTCTTTCATGATGAAGTGAGCAGATTTACCGCTGTTTCTTTCCTGTCACTTCACTTTTATCTCTGGGACCGTTTCACATTTTTGGTTTAGATGATTTATTCCAGTAGGTGTCAGTAATTCACCTCAACCTGAGCGCCCCCAAACTGACAAACGGCATTAGCGCCGTGCATTGTGGGAAACAGTACGCCAGGTAGACTGGTCCGTTGCATACTGAGAAATTTTCTCCGATCAGTAGGTCATCCGGGAACTTGTAGTTTACTACAGATCTCGCAAGTTTTCGCATACTGCCTACTAAATACTGAATTTCAGCCGAAGTAGTAGGCATCGCTAGTGTAGTAGGCGGTTTGGAAAACAGCCAGAGTTTGTACCAGGCTGATCTCGGCTCTGAAAACGGCCTTTTTCCCATCCACTTGTACAGTACTTCCGGTGCTTCTGGAGCCAGCATCAAGCGGTCACTGGAGGAACAGCAGCTTTTTAGCACTTCCGTGTTGTCTCATTTTTTCAGACCGGAGGTTGCCGCTTGGTCTGCAGTCGTTTTTCTGCCTCCAGCATTGTCCACCCACAACTCCGTCTGATTGGTTACACACATAGACAGTACAGTACAGCACAGTAACAGCCAATCAGCAGTGAGTGTGGGACTCGCCCTGAGTAGTTCACTGCTCTCCGCAGAGAAGCTCCCATGACCAGATACATGTTTTTAAGGTAAATGACGCTGTAGACTCTCCTAAAATTGTAATAAACAGCCCAGCCCTCTACTCACAACAACTTTACTGTGAGACTAATAACGTTTTAGAACCATAACCAGCAGCAGCAGCTCTGCTCTCGGTCTCTCCTCACCTGTCTGCTAATCACTCCATACAACACTGAGACTAATGTCCATATAGAAATAGTCTGTGATGGTAGAAGCGTGTGTGTGTGTTTGTTCGTAAGAGAAAGAAAGAGAGAGGGCGTGTGTGTTAAAAAACCTAATGAACCCGACCCTGTCCAGTATTAATGCAGGAATCACATTAAGGGGAAGGTTGTGTAGCTGTTAGCATAGCATTGGCTCACTGGTCCACTTCTCTGCACTGTAACCACAGGGAGAGAGTCTGTTATGGTAAAAGTAGTGTGGCATCTGTAGGGAGGTATTTATTTAACATCATCTCTGAACTTTAAAAACTCCTTTCATTTTTTTCAGATTTCTTTGATCTTAAAACACCTGAAAGATAAGATAATATTTTAGTAGTTAAATTCTGGAAGACCTTATTTTCTGCAGTTTTGGGTAACCTTACTTTTTATTTTACCCTCTGGTAGTTCACCACTTATCGTTGTATCATTTCAAGCTACTGATTGGACTTGAGTGACTTGAATTGCAACAAATAATTGGAAAAATTGGGGTGTTCTAAAACTTTTGACCAGTAGTGTACATTGCGCATTTTGATTACCAAGAGGGCCCTTTAGCATATGTTTTGGCTGATATGAGTATATTTTTGCGTATTTGTCTCGCCAAGACAAGCTTGTGTCTTTGCTTCCAAGAGGCCAGTTTATCATGATTTTACCATCCAAAAGGGCAGATTAGTGAAGTTAGCCAACCAGGAGGGCACGATAGCATGTGTTTCAGCTCCTAAGAGGGCACTTAAGTGCAAGCTTGGCACCAAGGAGGACATTTTAGATAACATTTGGCTCACAAGAGGACACTGTTTTTTATAGTTTGGCGCCCAAGAGGGCACTTTAGCACATTTTGGCTCCCAAGAGAGGCTTTAAGCATATGTTTTAGCTCCCCGGAGGACAGTTTATCAACTGTCAGCCAAAGAGGCAGGTTAGTTTGTATCCATTTTAGCATGTGTATTTGCTCCCCAAGAAGGCACTTGAGAGCAAGTGTGGCCCCAAAAAGGTACTCTAAGGTATATTCTGGTGCCCAAAACAGCACTTTGTGCAACTTTTATCTCCAAAGAACGATCTCTAGCATGTGTTTTTCAACAAATGGGCCATGGGGAGGGCAACCCCTCTCTGTGCACACAACCTCATGATGGTGTAACACATTCAATGTCATAGCAATGGGAGTACGTAGCATATGGAAACGTATTTTCATATGTACAGTCTTGCAGTGGTTGGTGTTTTCATCTCATGGTGAAAATGGTTTCTGGTCTGAATCTGGTCTGAAAAGCTGTGCAAACTTTCTCCTAGTTCATATGTGACTCCCTACTGTATTCTCCAGTTGTAACCAATAGCCAAAGAGTGCTCCAGAGCCAAATGTTTGGTTGGTTTGAGTGGTTGATTGTATTTCCATTAGCCCCCAAGAAAACAAGTCACCTGATCAGAGCGCACTCATGGATACAAAATAAGGAGTTTTCAATGTAATTTTTTTTTTTTTTTTTTGTGAATCAAGTTGTTCTCTATGCTTATGTTAAATTTCTGTTGATGTTGAATGAACAGAAAAGTAATAAACTCTACATCCTCCATTTTTGATGATTGTTGGTCAGGTGGAGGGAAAAGAAGCTCCTGGTCCTCTCTTTGACTTTGGACTCCTCATGTTTCACTGTGGAAAGACGCTGTTTGAAAACCAGAGTGGACCCTTTTTCTACCTCTCTAAAGTAAGACACAGTCAGTCAGGGGAACAGACGACAGCTGTCACATTGGTTTTTCGTTTACAGCTCTCCTCTCCTCTCTCCTCTCCTCCAGGTGGAGAACTTCATGGAAGCTCGACTTTGGAACAAAATATTTGTCTGGACACAAGAGAAGGTTGTCACATGCACCAACAGAAAAGTGAAGATTTGGAATTGAATTTGGGGAGTTTAGGGAGTACCAATACATGATAATCCCTGTGGGAAGGTGTGGTTTTATTCTGATCTTATGATCTCTGCTGCGCTGCGCAGCCCTCCAGAGACGCATCTGGTGCACACCATGTGTGAATTAGGGGCATTAAAAACTTCAATGTATTCAGAGTTAACTTAGTTGTCTTAAAACTTAAATGCAACACAGAATATCAGATCTTATTGAGGCCTCCCCCTGATGTTCAGCCATCAGCTGATGTGTCTTTAGTTTGTAAACCACCAAAAAACGAAGTTTCACACTGAGGGAGATGTCAAATCATGTTTTAGGCCTCTTAGTTCAGGGATCTGTCTAAACGTTTTGCAGCAGCATTTTTTATTTGTTAACACCTATTGTCCAGAGAGACACATTAAACGTCCTTAAATGCGACTATTTCCGTGGCGGCTGCTGGTCTTTCAAGAAGGGGAAGATGACTTTTCCCCAGCCTGCATCATAAAGTGTTTGTATAATTATATGTAAATTCTACTCTCCTTCCCTTTTCTAGTCATTTTTAACAAAGAAAAAGTCGCTGGGGACCGCTATGGTCTCCGTAACAGTTCACAGCAATGGATTGAATGACTCAGAAAATGCTCCGGTGGAAGTATATACTTTTAAGAGAGACAGACAGATCATCCAATCATCATGCAGAAGCCGAGCGTCCGGGCTACCCTTTGCCCCATAGACCCCCAGAGACGCTAAGCGTCCAATGGGCGGAATAAAGCCTATTATTTATCCAATGACCGTCAAGTTTCGCACAGTGGAACCTCCCACTCTGTGCTTCTCTATTCAGCCCCATAAGCCTCGTTTCCACCAGGCAGTCTGGTACGGGTCAGTACAGTTTAGTACAGGTCAGAGCGGTAAAGCCTGATCCTGTGAGCGTTTCCACAGCCAACTGTACCCTGCTTGATGGGTCGAATGGCAAGAGCCTTATCAGCTACTTAACAGCGTGATGTCATTGCAGCACGACACAGTGTACCCCGCCAATAACCTGTGGCAGGGTGTAGCACAAAGGAGCAAAACCAGAAATGACCTAACTGACCTGACAACGCCACCTAGGGAATTTCACCCCAGGAAATATAATATAAGCAGACCTGAACAACTCAGGGGCAACGCAGGTTCAACAACTGAATTAAGACAGAGACGTGGTTCCAAAAGGAAATGTAACATTCATTTATTTAGACTGGAAGCATCTGAGGAGAAAGGTTTGTTATTGCTGAAAAAGAAGCAGATTAGTCAATTTAGGAAGATGTATTAAAGTTAATTACAAAATAATTGGATTGTTTTATTCTAAGAAAGATACTTCCAATCAGACTTTTTAAAAGTGATAAAATGGGAAGGGGAAGTAAGGGGTGCCAGCCGCGGGGAGGCAGCCTTACATCAAGGGTGTGTTCCAGGAGTGCAAAATACTCACCACTCGTGAATCCACAGTAAACAAAGCAAACAGGTGCAAGCTAATGTGTTCTGGTGTGCTTACCACTACAAAATAGTGCAGGGAACCACCTAGAGTGCCTAGCCTCCACCAGCAGCCGGCAACCACTTCACTACAGGGGGGAGTTAAAACAAGCATTAAACAATGAACGAGTAAACCAGTTGGCTCAATTAAAATTTGCTAACGCTACTTAAATCAGAGGCGAAACAGGCAAAAACAGAAGCATAGGCAAAAACAGAAGCATAGGCAAAACAGCAGCCAATAAGGGCCTGAAATACAGAGAATAAACACATGTCATGGCAAATTCTTCATACAATGAAACATATGTACATCAACCCTCAAATTATTACCCTACTTACAGACAGGGTGACAGCTATCCAGACTTCAAGTCATTTGGGCTTGAACCACAGGCCAATCAGGAACACCACTCTAAACATGAGGTACAATGGGCCCTTATAATATATACACATCTTTAACAATGAATCCATATGTGAGGGAGACAAACGTCAATAATCCAGACACCAGGCAAATGGGTAAACAGGTAAACAGACCAACAGGGCACCACCTCAATACCAATTAAGCCTTGTTAGTTGCAAGTAAATGCAAAATCACTTACAATTAGCTTGGCATACTTATTTTAGTTGTGACCTACCTCAGCTCTAGGGACATGCAGCCACCAACATGCAGGCAAGACAAAGAGGCAGCTACAGGTGCTTTAAATAGTTCGACCGATTAAGGGAGAGGAGCTGGCCTAATTTCATGAAACTGCATTCAAGGGCAGCACTGAACCCACAGCTCCCACTACATTCGCATACTGCATACTGCAGTTTGGGCTAAACAGTGCGTACTGCTAGTATAGTATGCAAATTCAAAAACAGCCTGGCTGTTTTCCAACCCGCATACTACATACTACATACTATATACTACATACTACATGTCAAAGTGGTAGGTAGTAGGGACTGCCTACTACCAACCACTTTGACATGTAAATTTAGTAATTTAACACTCATCAGGCCACAAAGACCTTGAAATAACTTCACAGTTACCCTAAAGTCACCAAAGTGACTTGTTGAAACCCTTTTTATCTTTGCGTAGACAAGTATATCTCTGGCCTAAGTGTGTGTGTGTGTGTGTTTTTGTGTGTATTTCTAGCTTGGTCTGCCTCATGGCTGCATCAAGGCCACAGTGCTGATAGAGAATATTCTGGCAGCGTTTGAAATGGAGGAGATTCTCTACGAGCTGCGAGATCATTCAGCTGGACTCAACTGTGGCATCTGGGATTATTCAGCTTCCTTTGTCAACAAGTTTGGTGAGAGTCAAAGCTTATCTGCACCTGAAATCCTAAAAATGTCAGGTTTTCTCTGAGCCTTTGGACCTCCACCCACCCTCCAGAAGTCAAAGATTAAATGTAGAGCGAGTCTTGTTGAAATCAAGATGTTTGGTGTGTCTGCTCCAGGTCACAGACAAAGCTTCCTGCTGCCTGATCGTAGTAAATAT
Source organism: Thalassoma bifasciatum (assembly GCA_008086565.1). Classification (NCBI taxonomy): domain Eukaryota; kingdom Metazoa; phylum Chordata; class Actinopteri; order Labriformes; family Labridae; genus Thalassoma; species Thalassoma bifasciatum. The sequence continues at coordinate 29,537 of RPOG01003879.1, read as the reverse complement.
GTAAACATGGAGAAGCGATTTCTGCAGAGCTACATGGACCTGTTGGTTCAGACGTGTCATCGGAGGGGAGCGCCGGCCACAGGAGGAATGGCAGCTTTACTGCTGCCTAAGGACCCACTCAGCCAATCGCACCAGAGAGTGATGGCCACTGTTACCAGGTAGAAATGTCCTCATCCAACATGATCATGAAGTCAAAATACTTCCTGTGATTACCAGTGGTGTCTTCAATCAGTCTCTCTTTACATATCCCAAATCCAAACAAATATTAGACAAATGATCCGTAACAATGAGCTGTTTATGTTAAGATGGCCTGATGCCATTAAAAGCTCCATAAATCAGATCAGCTGAATGTGAGAGTTAAAGGACAAGTCCTGATCAAAAAAAAAATCTCAGAGATTCCTCGATTGGGTGATTATGCTGCATGTTTGGGATTGCTTCTTCCTGCTGGCAGCTAGCCTCCTGTTTCCTTTCCTTTTGATCCATGTCAAAATTTAATGATTACAGTGTCATACCTAGTGGTGTCAAATGTTTTATAAGCACTTTTCAGGATAGGCAAACCACTCTCAACATTCTTCACACCACATGGAAAGAGATAATCTTTAGACACACGACAAACCCAGGACTTAGCTGTTGTTCTTAGAAAGAGAGAATAGGGCCTAAACCAGCCACGGCATCTTGTGTTGGCTATCCTGCTCCCTCACATGGGTCCAAGGTTTTGGAACAGATCCTCATTAGTTAGTTATGTTGATGTTTCTTCCTAGTGCTCCCCCTCTACTCTGATGATCTGCAAATACAAACCTAACATAAATAAGAACCAATGATAAAGACAGACACCATGTTCAAGAAACATTTATTTAACCTATTAGTTTTCTTCCACTCAGGTTACATCTGTTGTTTTGGATTCACTTTGGGGGGAGCTGTCATGTCATTCACCTAACACCTCAGCTGATCTCATCCCCTCTCCTTCTAGACTGAAGTTGTTGGAGATCAAAGCCGGTGTAGATGGCTTCATGGTGTATGATCTGAGTTTGATTGAGCCCATGCAGAAAGTAAGAACTTCATCATAACCTTTAGGAACCTTTGATAGACAAAGAGATGCTCAAAGACTCCTTTTGTCAGCTCTTTCAGCTTCGCACTGAAGGGGACAACCAGCTCCAGCAGCTTCGAGATGATGTCACAGTGACCCCTGAAGACTTGTTGTCCATGCCCTCAGTCAGTGTTGCAACTTCTCACCATCACGACATTTTTATGAATGCAGCTGAGGCGTAAGCTGAAAAATAGGAACACTTTTCTTTAACAGCAGTTTTTTTCTATGCATTCTGTGTTTCCACAGGGGGGAGTAACCCTCCATGGGTTGAAGTATAACATTGAAGTGGGCGTCCTCTTTATTAATGCATGGTTATCAGGTGGGTACGCCCACACGTTGATTCATTGGTAGGAGTGAGGCTGAGTGGAAACAACTGGACTCCTGTTCTAATGGTTATAACTTGGCTCTGTTTCACAGGGATTGGTCACTTCTTCCACAGAGGGCAGGTAGAAGATTCAGCCACAGCAGAGATCTCCAGATCCCAGGTAGGTAATACATAGCATAGGCAAAAAAAGCATCCTCAGATGTACATGTACAATATTGTACAGCAAAAACATACTATGAATGAGAAAATGTGCTTCGTAACTTCACCTGCTCCCATTTTATACATGATATGAAGCAAAACCCACAAAAACATTGTCGAACATCTGAAAAGAAAAAAAGCCATTCTTCTGACATCATCAAAGCAAAAACAGCCTTTGTCAAACATCAGAATGCTGTACGGCGTTAGAAAGCTTAGATTCTTCACATTTCAGAAGCTAAGTTTGTTTCACAGTTTACTTGACAAACAAAACGTAATTAGTGAAAGAATCGCTCAGATGGGGATCACAACAACCAGGACGTCTTACCTGATTTGAGGTCATTACGACACGTCAGCAGTCCACATTCCAAATATTCACTCTCCTTTCCACCAGAGGATCCAGAGTTCAAACATATCAAAGTGTTGTTTTGTCAGAGTAGATTGTGGAAAACAGGAACGTTTCTGCTGATGTTGATTACTTGAGACTAAAAACTCTTTGACTCCTACAAAGTTTAATTTTAAAAGCTCAAATTTCACCCAGATGTAGATGACAAGGTGTAGAAGTGATGTGCTGGATGTCTTATGTCTGACACGGAGCATCTTGAAGTTAATGATGTCCAAATATTGGTAATAAAAACTTGAAGAGGACAAAAGGTGTTTCAGCTGCATTTTTCCTGACGTGGACTTCATCCATATATAAAAACATGACATTTTCTGAAACTAGAGACTTAACTCTTTCAAATGAGGTGTCACTGATGAATTTTGACTTCATGGTTCTACAGTTATGAGCTCTGACACTTAGCATGGTATATAGGGCACAATTGGGTGGGATATAAGGGGTTAAATTCAGGAGCTGCTGATGTACACATTGACAGTGTGTGATGCACATTTTGAATGACCCATTGGCAACGACTTCACCAGATATTGAGCCATGGTAAACTAAAGATGCTACCCCCTAGAACATAATGGAACAGGTACCACTCATTTCTGAAGATGTTTAAAATGTTTAATTCTGCTTCAGGTGTATATTACAGGCTGTTCTAACAAATGGGCATATTTTCTTTGGAGGTAGAGAAGGTTTCATTGATGCTGTACTAAAAAAGATGATAGCGGGGATAGCAACATCGCAAAGCACTCTCCAGTTTCAAAAATAAAACTAAATGTGATCGTTTGTGCTAAAGTGATGAGGAAAAAGAACAGTGACTCATTGAATTGAATTCATCTTGAGTGTGACTCAAGGGAAAGCAACAGAACAAGATGGCCAGTATGAACAACTTGAAAGAAGTTGTGTGCGTGTGTGTGCGTGCATGCATGTGTTTATCTTAGGTGTGGCAGTGGATCCGCCATCAGACACGGCTGGAGGATGACAGCAGGATGGTGAACAGGCATCTGGTGACTGACCTCACCCTCCAGGTCCTGACTGAGCTCAGCACTCTCTGTCCCTCTGTGAGGTGAGCCTGGAAACTTTAGTGTGTAACCTCTGGTCAGGGTTAGTGGTGAGACCATTGACTGTATATAGAATGGACAGCGTGCTTCCGCCTGTCACTGTTCTACGTTTTTGAAGCCAAAAAACCCAGTTTCTCTAGCCGCCATTGTGCAGCCAGAGTTTGCACAGTAGAGAATTTCTGGTGGAGCCAAGTAAAAAAGAGAAATAAAAATATTTATTTCTTCTTCTTCAGAAGGTTTAGTCTCCTTTTGGCTCTTTCCCGAAGTTTCTTATATCCCCGATAAAAACTACTCACGGACGGCAGCTGTCAACTATCGTAAAAAGAAACTTATATCGCGGTTTTTAACTCCAATAACTAATGAGAAACTAACTTCTCAGAAATAAAACAAAAACACCTGAACACCATGCAGCCAGATGACATCATCATACTACCTTAGAGTAAGGATGAGAGAAACGTTTCTACGAGGTATCGTAATTTTTTAAAGTTTTCCCGGCTCATATCTGGAATACATGGGGAGGCGGGGCTTATGACCTATACTGCAGCCAGACACCAGGGGGCGGGGCTTATGACCTATACTGCAGCCAGACACCAGGGGGCGGGGCTTATGACCTATACTGCAGCCAGACACCAGGGGGCGGGGCATCTGCTGGGAGCTTCAGTTTGAGCCGAACGTCGTTACGTCCACTCATTATACAGTCTATGGGTGAGACATTTCCAGAAACTTTCCATAGGAAGGTAAGTTTGGGGAATTTGGAAATATTCATTCACCTTTGAGTTTTCTGCCACTTATCCTGTTCAGGGTTGTGGATGGAGCCTATCCCAGCTGTTTTAGGGCAAGAGGCCAGTACACCCTGGATTGGTCTTCAGTCTACAGCAGGGCTGACTGACTCACACAGACAACATTTCACTTACACTCACACCTACAGGAAATTAATGCAACATGTAGAGAGTTAAAGTGCAGGGGTCAAACAGGTTGGTGTGGGTCATGCCATTTTATTTAAAAAACTAAAGCTAATAAAACACCAGCAGGAAAAAAGGAGAGGACAGACGGTCGCTCTGTAACCAGGGCAATCACCACCCACTGTGGACAAGACAAGACTGGGAGTATACTACCTGTGTATGAAAAGCATTGGTGAAAATCAAAACCAAAATTAACACACAAAAGAATTCACCCAAAACACATCTACAGTGAGTGAACTCCCACTATCCCAATCCCACCAGGGAGTGGAGATCACCCCAGCCACAGCACTAGAAAACAAAGGAGAGGACAGAAATTAAAACTTCAACATGTACAGTTAAAAACTAACCGCTAAAATGAATTAAAATGCTCTAAGGCAACACTTATCCTAAAAAAAAACGTGAAAACAACTAAAACAAATGGCAATCAGTGCTATGCCTGTAAACAGACAATCACATGATTAAAAGAGCATTTAAAAACTAACATGGTGTTGATTGAAAGTTACAGTCAAATCTGGTTGGTTTAGCAAAAATGATGCTACAGTGTACATACCCTAGATATACTTAAGTTCAACCATGAAGTGTATTCACACTGAGAGAGAAGTAACTCTTCCTACTGTCCAAAAACACTCTTTCACCTATGTTTTAGTCCACCTGTATGTTCACCATGAGGTATTCAGCTCTTCTCTCCTGATGTTCTTATTTTGTTTCAGGACCAGACAGAGGTTACACACAGCCGCAGACATGTTCCTGGAGGTGGTCCTGAAAAGAGATTTCCCAGAATTCATCACTTCCTACTTGAACCAGGAGCACACATTCCTCAGCTCACAGAAAAGTGAACACGGAGCTTTAGATGCTGATGTTCCTCAACACAAACTATGAAGAGTCTCAACCGTCAGATCTCTGCATGGTTTTACCAAACAGCAGCCCCCAGTCCTCAAATCTGAAGTCTGTGCAGAAAAGGTTCAACGGCAGGTTCTCCAGAGTCCACTTCAGGCTAGCTCAAACGGAAATAAGTGATGTGATGGGAGCTTATAACAGTGATAGGCCTATATACCACAGACTAATTAATTAATCTAAGTATGAAAGAACAATGTGTAAATAAATGAAAACGAAAATCGGTTTTGATTCAAATCGTGACCCTGAGAATCGGAATCGAATCGTGAGACATCCAAAAATTCCCACCCCTACTTCAAACATCACTTTTTATTCAGATTTAGAGAAATATTTCTGAAATATATTTGGGTCAATGACAAAAAGAGGGTCTAAAAACTTATTTTTAAAAAGTTCTTTGAAAATGGATAAAAACATATTTCTGAGTGAAGAATTATGTTTTCTAACAGATTTCAGTAGTTGACCAACATTTCAAAGTTTTTAGGTTCATTATTTTTTAGTATTTTTAATTTGAGCACCCAAAAATGTCAGGTGGTGCAACCAAATATATGAAAATATATTTATATGTTCCTGTTATTTTTTCTGTGTGAAATTATTGGCAAGTATCTCTCAAGTGTCTGTAGTGACTCATACATTTTCATTTTGTGTGTTTCATTTCTTTTATTTGTGAATAAGATAAATAATTTGATGTTAAAATAACATTTCACATTATTACATTGGTTGTACCACCTGACATGGAAATTGTTCCAGTCACCAATGAAGTGAAAAAACCTTTTTTATCAGTATTTCAGAGAAATCTACAAACTTTTCCACTTGATCACAAATGTCATTTGGGCTCCTCTGGCTGATGCAGTTTCCTGTTTTATTCTCTTCACTTTAAAGTAAAAGTCTAATGTTACGGTTGCACCACCCTGACATTTGACAGGGTGAAAATTACGGGACAAAAGTTTTTTACATTTCTCAACAGCTTTAAAATTCTTTTTATTTGCAAAGAATGTTTTATTTAAAAAGGTTCAAGCATAAAATAATGCCACTGTATTTTTAATTTCCATTTACAATAACTGACATTCAATTTTTAGAGTTTAATTACTGTGGATACTTGTCAGGACGGTTGCACCACCTGACATTTTGGGGGTTTGAGGAACCAAAACACAAAAAAACATGTTATATTTTAATGGATTAAAGATGTGTTCAAATAACACAGGTTTCATAGAATAAAGAAATACATGTGATGAAATACTCAATTCATGATGGAAGGAAATATTGCACTCAGACACAAAAAAAGGGACGTCACGTCATTGACCCATAAATGATACCAATAAGTGTCCTGATTCTAGATATTTAGCCACGTTCCAAAACATTTAGTTCGCATTCTTAATATTCACCTAAGATTTCAAAACATAAAGTTAAGATTTCTAAATCTTGAGCTAATATGCAATTTCAGACTCCTACACGCCGGAAGCACCAAAATTAAAGTTGGAGAAAGCCAGGCCAAGCCAAACAAAGTCAAACAGAGTCATCTAAACCAGCCATTAGAAGAGAAATGTACCAAGTGCTGCGATGGCACTGATGGAGATCCTGTGGTCGACATCGACGAAGAGGTGTCTAAAACGACCCTTTCAATATTCAACACTAATTTGTTCAAAATCCCGCTTGGCTGGATCGCTCCCTCCAACTTTTACTTTGGTACTTCTGGCAGGCGGGAGTGTGAATTTGCATATCAACTAAATGTTTAGAAATTATACCTCAAGATTTTGAAATCTTTGCTTAAAATTTGGATATCTTTGCCTAGCTTTTTAGGAACGGGCTGCAGGCATCAAATTCAAAATAAGCAAATAGTTTCGCAAAAAAAATTGAGTGTATCAGTTTGAACATTAAATATCTTGTATTTGTAGTGTATTCAATTGAATATAGGTTGAGGAGGATTTACAAATCTTAGTATTCTGGTTTTATTTACATTTTACACAACATCCCAACCTCACTGAAATAGGGGTTGTATACCTCATCTATTTCTACCCACACCACTGAAGATCCAATGGGATTACTTTTGAGGAACAAAAGTGGCTTATTCAGAGGCTTTCTGTTGTCCCTTTTCCACCACTTCTCAGTCAGTGAAAGTGCTAGTTGCCGGTTGGCTCTGATCCTATTTATCCTCAGAAGCCAAGTTGGAGCCACATCATTGCGTCACCTTCAAACTTCTATACCTCACTGCAAATGTATCCGTTTCAATGTTTCCCCTTAGTTTACAGCCTTCAGAGGGCAGGGCAGTGTTGTTATCTTTATATAGGTGGTCCTGGGAGCGCTTTAAAAAGACAGGAGTTTTTTTCTGTGTTGCTTGTGAGGATATTTGTCCAGACTGCCTGCGATATGGAGTGTGCTTGTCAGTGTGTATACGTGTGTGTGCATGCTCTCATGTTTGTCTGTTTGCATTGGGGCAAAACTCCGGCTGCGTCTCATTTGCGCTAAATTCCATCCTTCCTTCCTCCACTTACGTCGTTCACTTGCGTCTTAGTCCCGCCCACCAGAGATGATGAGAGAGACGCAAGGAAATGAAGAGAGGAGCGAGAAGACGAGGAGATTCATTTTAAGACAAATGAGACGACCTTTCCTTCGGAGGCTTTTGATTGACGTGGTTCTTTTGGTGATGATGGCGTCAGCTGATCAGGATCATCTGTCATTCAGCTCTAACAGCTGTTTGTGTGTCTGCACATGTGCTCTAATAACTCTAATAAAATATAAACAGTAACAGAGCTTTAACTTATTTTTTAACGTGTTTAACAAAAACTTTCACATGAAGAAAACCTGAGCTCTGTTTATTTAGTGTCCAGTTAAGAAGTACAATGATTGCTGAAAATGCCCCATTATTGGATTATTTATTAATTATTTATTAATTATTTATCCTTTATCCAGAGCAAATCCGATCATGAACCCTGAAACTCATTCTATAATAATATATAATGAGAACACTAAAAGAGTTAGATGTTAGGTTAAAATAGAAATCATGTCTTTCTTTACAAACCTTCAGCTCATGACTGAAACTTCTTAAACTGAAATGTAACATGTTTTTGTTCTGACAGACTTATTCTCTGACTTAAAGTCTTTTTATAAAGAAAGAGAAGTTATAGGAAAATAAATAGGGGAAATAACTGATCATAAATTACCATTTTTGCTCTATTTCATTTAACTGTACAAATTTTTGCATGATGAATCTCAGTTATAAAACAAGGTATTGATCTGTTTTATTGATTTGTTTTATTGATTTAATGACAGTTGTGATCAGCGTTTATTGCTTCAAACTCACATCAAACATGTTTTTAATCCCAGCTTTCTGACCTGTATCATATTTATCCTCAGAGACTGTTTTCAGCTCCGTCTTTTCTCTAATATTTAACTCCACTGATATGAAACGTCAGAGAAAGCTTCTGAACCGGAGCACCGTCCAATCAGAGACCATCATCCCCTGTGGGGGCGTGTCTGACAGTGGAAAAACTTCTGCAAAGGCAGCTCTGGTGTTTCCTCGATTATCTCTTGTCCGATCAGTCTTCTCCATCCTCTCTCCTCTCTCCTCCGAGCAATTTAGCGCAAATGGGACAGTCTCCAATATGGCAACTCTGGAACTACTTCCTGTGTCACGGAGGAGAGAGGAGGGAGGAGACATCATCTAGCGCAAATGAGCCGCAGCCTCCTTCATGCACGAGACCATGAGACAGAAATGATCCTGTCATGTACATAAGAGAAATATCATAAAAGGCTTTTGGTCTGTTAAATAACAGAACAAAGTATAGACTTGAGTTAGCCGCCAGCCTGAAACTAGCACGCGCTCTGTGGAAAAGGTGTAACTAGGAGGAACAGATCTTCCAGGGTCACAAAGAGGAAGTAGGTATGAACTCTAGAGTGTAGACATCACCACCAGCACCACCAGCACCACCATCACAACGATACTCTTTGGTTTAGCAAACATTGTTTTTATTAATCCATTTCTCAGTNGACTCACAGCAGCTTCAGCCCAAGGACTGAGGGTGGGAGACAGGTGTGTGCCCACACCCCCTGCCCCCTTCCTCCTGTTGTCTGAGCTCACATTTCATTGGCCATGTCATCGTGCTCTCCTGCTGACATGTTCCCATTGGCACTGATTGAGGTGCTATTGTCATGGTAACCAGAGGGCATGAAGGCCAGGCTGTAGGGGAAAATCTTCTGGCAGGTAGCTCGGTAAGCTTCAGCCGCCTTCTGCTGGTCCTCCCCCAGCAGCCCCTCCCGCAGCGCCTCCAGCACCTCAGTACAGATCTGCAGGGAACACGCACAAACACGCACACACACACACAAACACACAGATTTAGCTCCACTGTAAGCCTCCAGTGCAATGCAATGCCTATTTTTGTAAATCAACTCCCACCTGGAGACTCTTTCCATCCAGAGAATCATTCAAGGCTGTCGCGATCTCACAGGCCACCTTATCAGAGGACGGCTGCAGGAGGACCATCATCTTAGCAGCTGCAGGGAGAAGAGGGACACTCACGCTTACTGCAGGCTGCTGAGAGAAAACCTTCTTCACACATGCAGCTCAGCATTCAGCTGAAAACTTGGTCAGTAGATTTCATCTTAAGGTGTATTTATAAAACTTTATAATATTCCTTAGAAGTGATTATACAGACTTATAACAGCTTCTATTTATAAAGAGTTACAAGCAAAGAGGTATGATGCAACTGAATTCCACAGGTGTGAAAAAAGCAAAACAGTTGGTCTCTGCAACACATACTAACAGAACTCATACGTCTTGCATGTTGCCCAATCAACTTGTGTAGCATAGCAATGTGAAGCACAGACGTTATCAAAGAGGACCTAGCTCCGTCCTCTGTGCACTGGAGTCAAGGGTCTGCTGAAACACAACCACCCTGAGACAACCTAAAACTTCAAGATCAGATTATTGAGTGTAAAATGTGTGTCCTACCAGCCAGGCGGTGAGGGATGGAGTTGGAGTGTTTGCTCAGGAAGTTCTTGTTGAAGCTCTCAGGGTTGCTCTCCCCAAACAGTCTGGAGATCTCCCATTTCAAAACTGTCCTTACTGCCTCTGGTAAGTCAGCGCTCTCACTCACTGTGCGCACACACACACACACACACACACACACACAGAAACACACACATCTAACCATCAGACGGTGTCTGAAAAAGAAGAGCTTTAAGAACAAAAACCTCTTCTTCTTTTTTTTTACCAAATCTTTCTCTTAAATTTTGCAGACTGTACAAAATGGTGTTGCATAAAAGTAATTCAAGTCCTCTGCATTTAACAAACTTAATATCATCAGAAAAATACTAGAGATAGGTCATATAAAACAGGGACAAAGTGATATTACACTTTCTTTTAAACCCACCCACCCTCAATCACCCAACTCCTGAGGTCGTTGACCACTAGTGTCCATTATGGTGTGATTGCTCATAGATAGTACATGTAGACCAGTTGTTCCCAACCTTTTCCAATTCAGGGCCCACTTTTAGAATCAAAAATTTTTCGCGACCCACCTCTGACCATATAATTATGGGGGCTGTATAGCGCCTTGTTAGCGCTTGATTTGTAACAAAGACACGAAATGCAAGAAAAAAAAGTAATAAAACCCCAAATGTGATAACTGGTCAATGATGTAACAGATGCTGAGCCCAGAAGGTGAAAGTCATTTGCCCATGATATAACAACTTGTTAAATGTTGGGTCAGTGATTATAGTCTTGGGATATACAATACTTGTTTAATCAAATTTCAGGGCTTTGTTAAATTTGGGGTCATGTTACATGTTGGGCTTTAACTTGCCCCCTCTCTTATATACAAACGTTTGAACATGTTGAATATCCTTACAAATGTAACCAAGTTTTAATATTTAAACATTATTCTGTACATTTGTATCTTTATATAATTACCCTTCATTAAAACTCAGACTATTTTGAAAATGATTTGGCGGCCCACTTGCAATATCTCCGCGGCCCACCAGGGGGCCACGGACCACAGGTTGGGAATCACTGATGTAGACAAAACGTATACCTATAAGCATACTTATAAACTAAGGTACATTCAGTTCAACAAACAAATCAAATATACTCTAATATATTCACACATATACATACTCATTCGTACACTTATCAACTTGAATATACATACATTTATAAATAACTAAATTAAATTAAATCAAAGAGAAAAAAAAGGGGGGGGGGGGATCTCTCTCCACTCTAATCAGCTCTACTCAAGTTTTATCACTAATATCCTCAGGGGTGATAAGGAGCTTGTCTCTAATAAGGCCTATTAGGGGGTCTCAAGTTTCATTAAAGGAAACATGATATATGGGCCAGAAATGGTGGCTTGTGAGGGGTTAAAATTTTGATCAGCTGATGAACAGACTATCTCACTTTAATTGTTGTTGGCAATAAATTGCTCAATCAGTTTTTTTTCTTACTCTCATTTCTTCTTTTTTTCCATTTTGAAACTCTAAGCTCTTGTGGGGTCATATTCTGGATGTTTCTACACCTGCTGCTCATACTGTCTGTAACACTCACCTCCTTTAAAGAAGCGTACCAAACACTGATGTAGCCATGGGTGTGAGGGCTGGATGGCCACAGCTCTTTTTATGGACTGCAGCATCAGCAGGTACTTCTCTGAAGAGCAAAGGGGGAGGACAGGAAGACTAACTTGAGAGTTTGTTAAGTGTGAAAAATGTAGTTTCATTCACTATGTCAGTTTCAGTCTGACCTTTCCTGAAGTAGATTTCAAAGGCCAGGAGGTGAGTCTCAATCTTGTTTCTCACCAAGTTCTTCAGGGGGATCAGGAACTTCACAGCCTCCTCCAGGGGATTCTCAGGCTGGAAGAAACTCAGAGTTAGCTTTTTGTGATACTTCTACCACTCTGAGTGTGACTTCTTGGGTTATTTTGAACAGGTTACCACAACAGAACAAGCAAAAAAGACCCACCTTGGCTAGTTTCTCTGGTATCAGCTCCTCCTTTGGCCCTCCTACCTCCTCGTCATCATCCTCTTTCTTTCTTTTCTGGTTCTTCAGCTGCTTCTCTTTTTCAGCGTTCTTCTTCTCCTCCTCCAGCGCCGCCTTCTTCTGGGCTCGCCGCTGTTTGTTGCGTAATTTCTTCAGCTCTTTATCTGTTAAGTTTTCTACAGAGAGCAAAAGGCTACATGTTATAAGACAAGAAAGAAAAAGGGTTCCCTTTTTTTCAGCCCTCTGGTGGACAAACAATGTACCACTGTCTTTTTAGGGCCCGAGCAACTGACAGTGTCGGCGAAGGCCCTCTTGGAATCACTGTGACAATTTTTTTTTGCCCTTAACCCTAAATTTGGTACCCTAAACATGCTTAAAAACTCACCAAAATTTGGCTACCCCTCCTACCCTTGGATTTTGATATGTCTATAAAAATGTAGAGAATGTGTAGGACTTCTGCCTCAAAAATGTTCGGGTCAGCCACATAATATGAATGCCACCTCGCTGATCTGTACATCTCTTGCTGTGTTTTTAGCTCACTCAGACTAACGGGAAACATTTCGGGTGTTCTGCTCTCCAGTTATGATTCCACAAGTTTTAGCTATCTGTTGGTTTGGGAAATATGCAGCAATATTTAAGAAAGTAAAAAACTGAAAAAGCAAAAAAACCCTTAAAATTGATTTTCTTTTATATAGAAAATCCCAGTGCTGGCACATGCATGAACAAAGACTGACAAACAAAAAAAACGGACACGCACACAGACTGACCCGTGTCTTCCTGGCTCTCCTTGCTGTTGTCTGTTAGAGGTTTGTCGTGCACTGTCAGGTAGATCTGGATGGCTATTCGAGCAGCTTTAAAGTAGAACGGATGCTGCCGCAGGACGTCTTCCAGCTTCAGCAGGTCCACGTAAGAGCGCAGTGTCATTTTCCGCATGCAGTATGTGTGGAAGTCAAACTGGTCGTCTGTGATCTCCACAAAATGCTGATAGAAAGAAGGAGGAGGAGAAAAATCAGACAAGGCATACACAATATACAAGAGTTTGACTGAGGAACTCTGTCTAATCCAATCCAGATGCTGGAGAAGGCAAACCTACAAAACACTGGGAGCTCCCCCTACTGGCCAGCTTCCATGTAATTAGATGAAACATGGGTCAAACTATCCCAATACAGGTCCAATAACCTGCAAAGGTTTCCCTGAGCTGTTCGATGGTCTCTTAGTCTGCTTTAGCAGTATTACAGATGGGTACTGATAAGATTTTATCAATATCAATCCCCTCATCCATTCTGCTTATGGATCCGGTTCTTTATTGGTTCCCTTATCGATTCCTATAGTAGGCTTTACAAGTTTTTTTCGTCAACAACATTTACAGAGTTTTAAGTACATAAATATGAAATTGGCCACTAGACCTGGATATCTCTGGACATGAATAAAGATGAGTCAAAATCACACGTCAGATGACATCAATGTATTGTTTTGTTTTATGTTATTGACTAGAGTAGGCCGCTCTTGAAGTGCTAATAACAATGCTTAAAGTTGTGTGTAACCCCAAGCCTTTCGATAACTTTGCTTTATCATTCTTCTTGGAAAAAACATTGCCCGCTAGTATTTTGACATTTAGAGTTCTAAGGGTCTGATCTACAAACGGTTTGCATGTACAAAAACATGTGCAAACTCAGTTGCATGTGCAAAGCTGATGTACGAACAAAGTGCAGGCATGGACTGCATCTCTCATAGGAGCAAAACAGCATGCGCTATCCATTTAGCGCATTTACCTTCATGAATATGCAGAGTGCATGCAGTCCAAGATTAAAATATATCCCAACTCATTCCTGAAGTGTCATTTTTATCACAAGAACACAGAAGACTGGCTGATTTCTGTTGTGCAGCTGATATCTAGTGTGCATGAGAGGGTTATCCTTATGTGATGTTGACAGTGTCTCTCTTTATCATTTCTAGAGCCTGACTGATATGGGATTTTTGGGGCCAATGCCGATACCGATGCTTGGGGCAAAAACAAGCCAATATCCGATAAACCGGCCGATATTCCATATATTGGCTGATACATGAAATAAGAACATTGATAAACGCAGGACATATACTACACCTGAACACAAATTGTTGTAACACCCAACATGTGATTCAAGACAAAGGAGCAGAACACAAAAAATATTAAAACAAGGAACTTTAATTATAAAACTGTCAACATAAGGACTGTAAACCAACTGATAAATAGAGTAAACTGTAAACACAGTGATAAATAAAATAAGCCAACTGTAAAGAAATTGGTGTTTTTTTTTAGTCTTGCTGGTGCTGGAGCCCTGGCACACAGATGTTGCATCCAACGCCTACAAGTCCTTAGAGAAGTGGCTCCACACCTTACTCTCCTCCTCTGCCTGTGTAATATGAAAACATGTTTTTAGTGCATTTTGGTAATAAGCACAAAGTTTGACTATAGTTGACAATTTCAAATAACTGAAACAACTGAAAGTGATAATACACAAGCTAATGGGAGGTGTTTTTAAACTAATACATTATGTGTTTTTTGAAGGCTCATTCCCAAAAACATCTAAGCAATATCAATAAGTCATATTTACTAGCTTCTGAAAAGTTCCATCTTCCATTTAATGCAAGGGATGGAACTAGATTTTATGTAATAATGTAGCTGCTTTCAAAACATGCAATGAATAAAATCACTACAAAATACTTGTACATTCTCCTCCTTCTGTATAGTATTCTTATATTAATGGTGGACATGGGAGTTAACAGTTGCATATATCGTTGTTTAATAAGGATGCAACTTACACAATGTTAAAACACTGTACTGTAGTGTTTTATTAGATAATGGTTGACTTATGTATTGACAAGAGCGTTTATCACTGTTTATCTCACAAAAAAAGCAATTAAAACGCCCCCTAAAACTTCAGTGAACAAACATGTCCTGACATGTCTCCACAGTGTGTTTACTCCAGAATGTTGGAGCACTAAAGTTTAGAGTTATATTGTTAACAAAGTCAGAGCTTACCATGAAGTAAGTAAAATAGCTGTTCCTGTTGCCGTTCCTACTGTCCTCTTCTTCAGCAGCAACTGAATGTGTGAGTGTGAGTGGGGGAGAGGGGGAGGGGCTGCAGGGGGAGGGGCCAGGTACTCAGGCAGAGAGCAGCACGCAACCAGACGCAGACACAAACACACAGGAGCAGGAACGACAGCATCTCCACACAGGAAAAAAAAAAAAAGTTTATACATCTGCTACATAATTGCAGATGTTGATTAACCGGTGAAAGGCTGTAATTGGCCCGATTAATGGGCTCGCCGATAAATCAGTTGGGCTCTAATCATTTCCTCCATCTGCAACTCTGTGGATTCAAACGTCATTTTTCATTTACAGCCACTCTCCTCCCTCAAACTCTCTGTGGAAACAGATGGCTGTAACCGCGCACGCTATCTTAGCAGATCACTCGCAACACGCCCACTTTTAGCGTGTGCAATATTTTGGTTCGCACACGCAATTTAGCGCTGGGTATTTGGAATCTTAGTAGAGCAGGCCTTAAGTGTTGTTCTCAAAGAGTTAATCTGATGTGCTTCTGTGATGAAAGTTGAAATTCTGTTTCAAAGCTCTAAAACTGTGTTGTACTGAACAACAATTGCCCCCCCTCAGCGTCATTCCCTTGCCAGTCAGTACAAGTCACAGTCCCATTGTCCCACAGCCCCAAGTTTTTATAGTCTGGCACAGCTCTTTAACAGCCCTGCCATTGCTTATAATTGTTGATTATACGGATTATGGAATTTGCACCATGTCCTTGCTGCATACCCGTGCATGAAGTGTACTGTGCCAAAGTACACCTCTCTAAACTGTGCAAAGCAGAGAAGTGTATCAAAAATAAACTTTTTTCATATTGTCATCATGAGGTGTTGCATGTTGAATTTTAAGGAATAAAATGAATGTATTCCATTTGAACTAGACTGTAACATGACAACAAAGTGAAGCACTGTGGATACTTTCTGGATGCGCTGTATGTAATGTGCACATCAGTAGATTGTGAGATTAGCAGAGAAGCAGCTCACCCTTTCGATCTCATGGCACTTCTTCAGAGCTTCTCCGAACTTGTTCATGTCTTTGTAGGCCAAGGCACATTCCGTTTGGAACCACATGCACTGCATCTCATTCAGGTTCTCCACTGCAGACGTCCCCTCCTTGAGACACAATAGAACACAACTAATTACACTAACACACACTTACAGACTCCGTCAACAGATGGCGGTGACAGGACCTCAACCACTCTCCTTCACCACATCTACTGCAAACCTTAATGAATGAATGAATGAAAATGTTTATTTTGAAAAATGTAAAAGAACTACACGAAGCAAACAGTCAAAATAGTGTCGAATCAGAAAGAGACGAAGAAGCAACAAAAAAAATTAAATTAATAATGTCAGACACTGAGCCAGTTCATCCAAACTAGAAGGTGACAGCTTTTGTAGTCCCAGATAAAAAGTAGATGTGAAGTCAGACTGAGTTTGTGTGTGAATGAAACAGTAATAGCCTGAAAGATTTTCAGTGCCCAGGTATGCAGGGGGATGATCCTGTAGGTAGAGTAGAAACCTGCATGTGTGGCTTTGGCCCTTCAGAACCTCACCAAATAGAATATTTCGAGCTGTAGGAGAGCATTTGAAAGACCACCCTCACTGCTGTGAAGTTTGTGTGCAGTATATATCTTCTTTAGTGTCATATTGTGGATTCTTGTCCTACCAATAACTGATCACCTTTGGGTAACACTAATGCTCAATAGAAATGTTCGGTGTTCATGATGAAGGAAAGTCTCTGCCCCTCACCCGTGTAAACTTGGAGCACATCTCTTCTGCTTCTTTGATGAGGCCAGCTTTAAGCATGTACTTGGCACACTTTGAATTGATGAAGCGATCGGCTGTGTCCAGGGCCTGGGCCTCATCCATCCACCGCGCAGCTTCCTTTATATTGCCTGCATGCTGTGGGGAGCACAGAAAAGAGGGATTTGCAAGGAATGAGTTGATGGGAGTCATTCATTGGCCACAGAGCAGACTTTATTCACAAACTACACATTGGGCAGATTTCTGCAGAGATGACAATAAACCTTGTAAATCTTGGCCTTGATGACGAAGAGCTCGATGAGTGTCGGTGTGCTGTCGATGGCTGCATTGATGTACTCCAGAGCCAGGCTGGACTGTCCTATGTAGTCAAAGTGCTGAGCCAGGAAATACTGCACCCACAACAGGGTGGTTGGAGGCTCCTCCTTCCCGTCATCTGTGCACACATGGTACAGTGGTCAGCTACAGAAAACTGTACATCTGAATGGGTGAACTAAAAAAATCTAAACCAAACAATGAGCTGAGATCAGAGACAGGAAAGACAAGTAAGATCAGGAATTACTCACCATTTTCACTAAACATTCTACAGCTTCTTAGACACTTCTCAAAGCCAACTACTAACTCTTCAATGATTTTGACCTGTGTGGAGAGAGAAAGTTATTGGTCTATGGTTGTTTTAGGTCAGGGAAGACTTTTTCAGCATGGAAGATGGATTTATCAGTCCTGTGATTTCATTGGAGACTCCATGCTATCATGGTCTGACCACTGACTGTGACTGACTGAGAGGACTTTGAGCTGTAATGAGTGTGTGCAGGTTAAGCTGTGGTTCCAAAGTTAATGAGGGGGTTCTGAGACAAGAGGGACCTGGCATGGTTGATCTTAACCTGCTATGCTGGGGCTAACTTCAAATCACTAATGTAGCAGAAACAGGTCTCAGTGAGCAGTGGGGCTAGTACTGTTAACAAAATCCACTGTCCGGATCTTATCATGTTTTGAAGTCACAGTTTTGGGTTTGGCTTGATACACATTGTTGCAATTTTTAACTGCCTAGAAAACCATAAACCACAAAAAATTGAATGTTAAATATTACCATGATTATGTCACGTAAAGTTGAAGCTGCAGTGTAAAGTTATTCAAGCTGGTGAGAAAATGCTGGTTTGAACATGCCAACTCCTCAGTAAAAAGTCACTCTTGGCTGTCCCAGGAGTTGCTAAAAGTTGCTAAATGATGCTGTTGGAGTCATATAGGTGAAGAATTAAGAGCACGGTGGGCTTGAGTGAGTGTGTGTGTGGAGGCGGAGATTCACGTGGGAATAGGCAAGTGTAAATGTGTGGAGGTGTGTACGTAAAGGTGTGCGCTCACCAGTAACACTGAGGAGAGAGAGTCAGGTTGGGAACAGCTGAAGCTTTTGTTGACTGCTGTTAATTCATACCCTTTTTCTCTGTTTAACCCGCTGGTTTTTCATCTTTTTACTCATCCATCCCCTCTGTGCTGTTGGTTTTAATGAATACCCATGAAGCATATCTGGATCGCAGCTTCGTCTGTTATCACAAATTTTAAACGCATCACAAAACTAAGCACATCAGGACCCAATCTTTTTACTCTCAGCGGCTAAAGGCTTGTTTTTGAAAGCTGCAACAGATGCCATTGCCTGCTTGGCATAATAAGCCATTTGTGTGTAATTGTCTTGGGTATTGCATGATATTGCAATAATTTTTTGAAGTGATCAAGAAGAGCTGTGGAGCTCCTCATTACTGAGTCATTTGTCCAAACTTTGATTTCAATTTCAGGGCTTTTTCAGTTTGTTTTAAAGGCTGTGGTCTTGAACATTTATCGGCTGATGAACAGACTATTTACCTTTGATTGCTGTTTCAATAAATTGCTCACTCTATTTATTTGTTTGTCTCACTCCTTTTTCCTCTTTTATACATTTTGAAACTCTGCTGAGAACCTTTCTAAGATCCAAAAGTGCAAAATGTCAATTTGTGCAATTTTCAACAGGTTTTAAGATTCTGATCAGGAGTGAACAGTTGACATCTACTCTGGATTACCTTATTCAGGAGTGTGGGTCAGTACAGACTCTACGTCAGTAGTAATGATTCAGACATTAAAGGATAGCTTTCCTTACCTTCTCTTTGTCGGTGTAGAGGGATTTGAGGGTGGTGAAGACGGGCGGGCAGCCTTTACTGAAGTTCATCCTCAGGTAACTGTCCAGACATTCACAAAACTTCTCCCCTGACCAACACAACACACAGTACAGGTACAGCAAGATGAGGTTTGAACTGATATGTTGCATCGAGCAACACAATATGCAAGTTATAAACATTTGCACCAAAGTGAACACAAACGCAAGGTGTGTGTTGTAAAATGCACTGATGTTAATGGTCAGTAGATTCAAAGTTAAGTTTCAAAATGCAATAAGAAGAAATTAGAGTGACAGCAAAAATATTTAAGTCAGCAATTTATGCAAACAACAATAAAAGTGAAACACTCTGTTCATCAGCTGGTCAAAGTTTAAGACCGCAGCCTTTCAAAGACAAAATCTGCACAAAAATGTGAACGTCAGAGTAGAAAAAAAAAGTTAAAAAGTTCTTGACACAAAAGGATTTCATTCCAGCATTACAACTCCTTTGTTTCACCTTTTTAATGCCACATTGACCAAAAGTCTTCAGATGAAAGCAGAGCACTGAGTCTGCAGCTGGTTTTGCAGGTGTAACCATGCAGGCATGATTGTTCTCTGTGTTTCAGGTCTGCAGGCTGCTCTGTGCTTACCTGAGAGGAAATTAAGAGGGAGTCTTCGAGGAACCAGGCCTTTAGGAAACTTTAGCCACGACTCCTTGTAAATTTTCTGACGCTCTTCCATACTTCCTGGAAAACACACCAACACAAATTTTAGGAATCCAAACTGTTTGCAACAAGATGAGGGAACATGACAACTGTCTGACAGTTTATTGGAGAAATTTAGTGTTTGAGAAAAGAAAATTCCAAGAATTAAGGTTCAAACACTGGACCACCTGTAGGACGAAGGGGGAACTATTTATGATCCCTACCAGGGATGCACTGAAATTTCAGCCAACAAAAATATTCGGCCAAAAGACCTTCACTGCCGAAAAACGCAGCCGAAAAAGAAAGTTGTGATAATGCAGGTAAACCTGGAGCCAGCATGTGGACAGAGATGAGAAGATGGGCACCTTGGTGATGTGCCCTGGGAGCAATTAAAAAAAGTGATTTCCTGCATTTTTTCGGGTGGATGTCCCAACTTTATGTCCAGTATGTGAAGCGTGCTCATCTGTGTGTGTGTGTGTGTGTGTGTCTGTGTGCGTGCATGCGCTTTGAGTTCCTGTATGTGTCTGAGGCTGAGCAGAATGCGCAATAGCGCGAGACGAGAAATGTGAACGTGTGTCAGAAGAGACAGATAGTACATCCTGTCATGTTAATAAGATTAATAACACAAGGCCCTATAGTTTGTTAAATGAAAGCTGCACTATCAGCTTTTATTTTTCTACATACATAGCCGCCTGTTTCACTGTGACAACATATCAATGCACGTGCAGCGGTGTTTGTCAGAAGATCATGTGCAGGTACAAACATTTGAACATGGACAGCAAGAGTAGCAAGGGCAAGAATCAAAGAGAGAAGAAAAACATAGTCCGACACCGTGTGCCAAAATAACTTTTTCACTGTGACAGGATGAAAAAGAAACGAGAGGGTGAGATATGGTGGCCCTGAAGTGCAAATCACAACAGCAAATCAGAGAAGACACAACCACTATCCAAGTTTCTGAATTGTGTGGAATTGATTTTAATAAAAGTATGATGCTGAGGCATGTAACTCGTGTCCTGATCTAAAGTGAGCCCGTCTGAGGCCTTAAACTTCAGGATTCAATGAGTCCCACTCCAGTCCTGCTATGAACTCTGGAATGGTACTAGTAATTGGCAAAATGATTTCTTTCGGGTTTTTGGTATTCAGTTTTCGGTCTTGGTTTCTTCAAATTCGGTTTTCGGTTTCGGCCGAAGAATTTCATTGCCTCGCATCCCTAATCCCTATAGCACAGTCTTTTAGTCCTGTGGATTGAGGGAGGCAGGGATTGAGGATGAAGTCAAATATGCACTCTTTCTGCCTATTGCTGATAAAAAAAAAACTCTCCAAAAAAGATTTTTCAAAGAAATGGTTACTGGATATCATAGGGTAATAATCGCAGGACCAGAAATTTGAAATGAATGCAAGAAAGTTAATGTTTGAAGAGGTACCAAAAGTAGGACTACAGTCTCAGTATTCACCTGGCTTTAAGGCCTTTTCTAGGCCTTGATAGTAGGCCCAGTTCTCAGGGTTCCTCTCCTGGAGATGCTTGTAGACCTCGTAGGCCTCCTCAGGTCTCTCAAGCTTCAGCAGCAGCTCTCCTGCAAACATGAGTAGACATTAGTGCTTAGCTTAATCCCAAAACCTCCTGTGTACACAGCATCATTGGTCTGACGGAGTTCTAGCCCTTTATCAAGCAACAAATGATGAGCATGTTGTCATAAATCAGATAAAGACTAACTGAAATGCTGAGTTTTGATTTGATTGAATTTAGGACAACACTAACAGATCCCATCCCTTACTGTCAGTTACACAGATAAAGACTTTCTCTACATTGCTAATAATCTACAGGCAGTCAAGATGAAAGACTAGCTGTTCTGCCACTTGGTGAAAAATAAATAAAATTAACAGTTCACACAAATATAAATGATAATAATATTCTCATTATGGCTGGGCAATAAACTGCAAGTTAGATAAAATTGTAATATGACCTGCTGCAACGTTCAAATCACAGACAGTGCAGTATGTCTTTAACCGTATACTTGTCTGGCTATCGATACAATTTTTTGCAGTAGATGTTTTATGGTCCACAACCCTAAGCTCAAACCTGCACAACCATAAAACTTTATTGGTGAAAACAACCTCAAGAGGAACAATTTAAGGGGTAGAGAGTGGCAAAAACAGTAAGAGGTACCAACAAAAATAAGGGTAAGGGGGCAAAAATGGTCAAAAACAACAAAAAAAGGGTGAAAAGGGGCCAGTATCGGGGGAAAACGTGTAAAATTTTCAGAATGTGGCAAAACTTTTCAGAGACCCGACATTGTGGTTCAAAATCTCCTTTTTTTAATTGATTTTCTGAGATATTTTTATCTGAAACACTGAATGTTGTGTTTTCATTCTCTCCAAGCCATAAACATCAACATTTCAAGAAAAAACGGCTTGAAATAGTTCACTCTATATACAATGGGTCAATATAATATCCATCGTTACCTTTCTGAAATAAGTGACCAAAATATTCTACTTTTTCATGATTTTCTGGTTATATTTTAGATGTACCTGTTCATGTAAACAGTTTTTTTGTGGGCTCTTTTTTCAAAATTCCTATTATCTCCCTCATGTTTCTCTCTCATTCAAAACTTGAATATTCATTAAAAAAAATCCCCCTTAAATTAGCAATTGATATCTATAAAACACATAAAATGGGAAACCAAAAAATAAACAAAATAAAATGCAATTGCAATACCGGGCAAAATGATCACAGTGAGATTTTTTTGCAAGTCCTTCAGCCCAAATTCAGATGTAAAGATAAAATGAGATTAAATAGGGTAAAAATAGGTTAAATTAAAAGTCTAAGGCAGCACGACCAGGTCAGGGGACAGAATGTGTCATGAGTTGAGGATTTGTCAAAGAATGTTAGGAATGATCTCTCGATTTTCCTAAGTTTCAGGTTAAAAACATACATCCAATATCCTATTAGAAATTGAAGGTTGGGTGGTATCCTTCCACCTCATGATAAGGTGGTGAGCCAAGAGGTGGTAAAAGCTCCAACAAATAGTAGAAAAGGCACAACCAAAACGTGTGTATTAGTGTTGCATCCACAGCCCTATATCTATCACACTTAAGAGTGATTAGTTGGCTCATCCTAATTTGGATTCAGAAACTCGAGCAAAGAATGACACGTGCACATTGCAGAGGAATGGATTGTTTAAAAAATCCTAGCTCAGTCTCTCTCATCAGTTGTTGTTATGAACCAAAATGTTTGAGCCACGTCCAATCTGTATGGAGTTTTGGACCTGTACCACATCCAGGCAGTAGAGGGAGCTGAGACTGTTTTAGCCTTGTTTGCAGGGACTGTCATGTCTACCTTCAGCAGCATGCACCAACCTCTCGTTTCCTCCACAGCCAGTTTGTCACAGATTTGTTTCTCATAGTCATTGAGGTGATCCAGAGCCTCTTTGTCCAGGCCGGCCTCCCTCAGAACCTGGTTCTGGTAGAGCAAAAGTTCACTGTACTCGTAGTCCACCTTGTCTGGAGAAGTCTGCACGGATAAAAAAAATTGAATAAACACCTGTACAACAGGAAGAACGCAAAACTTCATCTAGATTTAAAATGCTAAAGGATAAAAACAGCTGATCGCATTTATTCCCCACCTCTCCCTGTGAAGTTCACCCATGCACGTGGATCTTTGCGTTATTTGAGCAACTATGTAATCCATACAGCTCTGTTAACTGCCGCTCCTTTTTACCTACTTGTTGCGTTTTACGAAACTCCTCGACAATCTTGGCTGCCATCTCGAAGTCTTCCAGCAGGTGATAGGCCACAGCATAACCGATCCATGAGGCCCTCTGGGCTGGACGCAGCTGCAGCAGCTGGTACCGGGTTTCCTGAAGATGATTGAAGAGCACCACATATGAGAGTGTTACACTTGACTTCAAACTCACTGGTTGCTGCTGGAGGGGGGGGGCTCTTTTTTTGCTGCTCTCCTTGTTACAGTACAATTAAGCCCCGTTTCCACCAAGCGGATCGGTTTGGGTCGTCTCGGTACGGCACGCATTTTGTGGCGTTTCCATAGACTAAAAGCGGGACGGGTCCCCAAATAAGTGACCCGTACCTCTCTACTTTTCAGTACCCTTCTGTTGGGGTGCCAAGCTGCTTCAAACCGGCCCCAGGGGTGGGGATATAATCACTGCAGCAGTTGATTGGTCAAAAGATCGGTAACTTCCCGTGCGACAGCGGTAATAAAGAAAGACACACAACCCCGCACGCAGCCTTTCCTGAAACAAAGCTTCATTAACTTATAGAATAAAGAGCCACATGCTGATCCCAGAGTTGCTGGATGTCCTCCATCTTGCTCTTTGTTTACAATGCCACTAATTTCTTCGTCGTTGCATTTATTTGCGGGGTACACTGTGTAGCGCTGGTAGCTCTGCAGTGACGTCACGCGTTACGTAGCTGACGTGGCTCTCGACATCCGGCCCATCAAGCAGGGTACGGTTGGCTGTGGAAACGCGCACAGGATCAGGCTTTACTGATCTGACCCGTACCAAACTGTACTGATCCGTACCAGACTGCCTGGTGAAAACGAGGCTTTAGAAACTAGAGAGGTGAGTGAGAGTTTGTGCTTAAAGCAAAATGAGTCTGTCCATGTAGATGTGCTGTCAGGGGGGGCTCACCCTGTACCCCTCCAGGTCTCTCATCTGAATCTGCAGCAGAGACAGGTCTCTGAGGATCTGCAAGTTATCCTTGTCCCACTTCAGAGCATTGCGGTAACACTTGATGGCCTCGTCATATTTTTTGTCTGAGCGCTGTAGGAGGCCATATACATGCCAGCCTGGGTGAAGGAGTCAGTTTAGGAAACAAACACAGACACAACATGACCAGCCTGGCTGTATGAGAGTTTAGCCTCAGCTCAACCAAAAAAAGGCTTTAAATATAGAAATGCTCTACTGCTGCACTAAAATGTGATGACTTTAAGCGATACACGTTGAGTTCAGCAGCTTTGAAAACACTGTGGGATCAGCTTTCATGGAAGGATACAGACGTGGCTCTTCAGGTCGTTGCGTAGGCCTCGTCTCACCAGTTCATAGGCCTCCTCCTTCTTTCCCAGACAGTTGAGGGTCAGACCCTTCATGGCTAGTGTCTCTGCAGTACAGAGGAGAGGTCAGAGGATTCAGAGCTGTTATAACCCCTGGGTTATTCAAGATAGATGCAGAAACTGTAAGGCACTGCAATTTTTCAATTTGATTTAAAAAAGCCTTACAAACATACATTTACATTGCCATTATCTCTCAGTATTATACCAATTTAACAAATGAAAAAGATGTGGCAGTTTCAAGATGCAGAAACAAACAAATGAAAAGCTCAGCTAAAAAATCCTGCAAGGAAAGGCGAGAGACCAACACAGATGTCACAACAAGAGAGTTGGGATGGGTGTTTTAAGCATTTCCTTAATATCATGGTTTTACTAAATGGATGGGAAAAAAAAGTTTAACAAAACAGAGTGACTGTGTGATTTAGTGACACAGGTATCTTAATACAGCTTGTTTTAAAACGACACAATCTGCCAAAATGTGTTCAATTGGGAATCAACCAACCTGAAATTGTGAAAAAGAAAACAGATCCATCTTTAGATTTCTTTTTCTATCTAAAGCTGCCACTGGGGCTCAGTAGTAGTAGCTTTGTCCTCCAAAACTACATGCTTCAAATAGATGATGAAATTAATTCACCAGATCTCAGATGGATCTGAAGATCTTGAGATAGCACAAATTTTTGTAACTTCTTTCAAACTTGAATAAAGCATACTGCTGGCAAATGACATAATGACAGGAGCATAAAAGCCAAATGGGACAAAAGAGAAGTTGATGGAGTTTTGAAACTCTGGGTTTCTTCAGGTTCCACGACTATTGCCAAATTGTCAGCTTTTCAAAAACAGAAATCATATCAAAGACAAAAATGTTATGTGTTTAAATTTTTGTTGATCCCCAGCTCAACCCCAGGGACAACAAGCTGATGGTGAGTAAAGCTTGATGTTCTGACTGTCAACTTACCTCCATGCTCTGCAAACTTTGAGTTACCCAGGATCTGTTTGCAGAACTTCAGACCATTTCTGTACTGCTTGTGCTCGTAACATCTCTGCAAAGACAAAAAAACAGAGCAGGCATCAGATCAGTATTTAAGCAACATTTAGGAAAAGTTTAATGATAATGTTGGTCAACCTGCCTGGTTTCACCAGATCAAAACAGCATTAAGAGCTGATGTCAGATGTAATGAATATTAACTAAAATAATTACAAATTAATAATAAACATTTTTTTCTTTAATTAAATTTTATTATTTATGTTTTTAATGACAGGATTTTAGGGTTGATTTTTTTCAATGTTTGCAGTGTGGACATCATTCTATCATATGACTACCATCCACTACATGGATCTCTTGGGGGGTTGAAATTGTTCATATTTACATTGCTTAAAAATAACAATGCCACTTAAATGCAAAGTAACACTTAAGAATTTCACATCTTTATTGATACTGTACATTGTGTATCTTCTCAGTCCTACACCGTCGGTCTTCCAGTGGCTGCTAAACCTAACACACAAACTAAATTCTACCAAATTGGTCGGAGGATTTTGAACACTTCTTGAGAGTTTTCAGATAAATTAAAATGTTAAAGTGGCCTGCAACAGTTAAAATGATTAAAGCTGTATCGTTTATGCCTTGAACACTGAAACATTGGTTGATTAACCCTTTCAGTACCAACCCATCAAAACCAGTCAAAAAATTCCAAATTTTTGGAACTGAGATGTTTATTAGCCCTTTTAACATAATCCACACAAAAAATGTTGCTTTATCGTGTCATTCATGATATATTTCTTATATCATTTTATATATATATATATATGCATTCATGTCATGCAGAAAACACTTATTTTAGATAAAATAGTGACTATCTATATGCTATTCTTACTGCAACCTCTTGAGAATCAAACAGTGATTTCTCTAAAAATATGTGAGTGCATAGTTTCATGAGAGCAGACATTTTCAAAAGGGCTAAAATACAACTTCAGCTGATTGTAGTGATATAACAATCCTCAAGGTGGTAAATTACTTTTTAAAAAATGTTTTAACAGGTTTTTAACCAAACTATTTATCATGTTGATGAGCTAGAGGTCTTTGAACTCACGTTGCAAATCTGCAACTCCTGCCTGGAGAGGGTTGACTGTTAAAATACTAAGTTCACTAATAAGACCAAGCTTTCCAGCAACTGACTGAACTGATTCTTGGAGCTGAAAACTACCATTGACTGAACATATTCAATGCTGTGTAATGACAGAGCAGCAGAGTGCTTCTATGTGCAGAAGTTAGAAGTTGTATGCAGTGAAATGTTTATGTGTGTGTGTGAGTGTGTGTGTGTGTGTGTGTGTGTGTGTGTGTGTCTGTGTGTGTGTATGTGTGTGTATGTGTGTGCGTGTGTGTGCGTGTGTGGCTGTCATGTGTCAGGCAGCTTTGTCATTGATACACTTTGATTCTCTCTAAAGGCCAGGGCACAAATAAAGAAACAGCATATGTTTGGTTGCATGCCAACTCCGCCTTTACTAATTTTCCTTCTCTAGTTGGTCAGAAAGTGAACCTCCTGCCTCTGTTCATGAAGGTAACGAAGCTTCAGATAAAAGCTCGAGCTGCTTTCATGGCTCTGACGTTACTTTCTAACGAGCATTAGCCGCGTGCTAACGTTCTCCTACCAGTATCCTCTTGAACAGAGCGTTCTCCTTCGGCGGAAGAGTGATTGTGGGCATTGTGCTGGCGTCCTACGGCTCTGCCGGTTCACACATGAATGGTTTCCTCGGGGAGTCAGAGGTCCTGGATTGTTTCAGTCTCTTCAGGCTTCTTTTTCTCACGTGTTGAAGCCGAGGCCCCCTTCCGAGGAAAATGGCCGACGTGCTTCTCCTCCGGGTCAGGCTGCTCGCTGACCCTGCGTTCACGGGCTGTCGGAAATATCAGGGAAAGGGTTTTATGATCCTGATGAAAGAACATAAATACTCCACAGTGAGAATGAAATAAGGAAAATCTGGCACCAAGGTGTTCGACGTTGACGGCTTACTAAGTAGATGGATAGAAGACCATGTTGGCTTAACGGTGAAAGTCTTTGAAATGATTCCGATCAATTAAAATTCAGGTAAATACGCTAATAAGTTTAAGTTTTTATAAATGTACTTTTACTGACATTTGGGTATCGTTCCTCATTACTTTGGGCACTGAAGACAAAAAAGCCTCCATTCTATTACGACTCGTGTTAAAGTCCCGGGAGAATGGCACATGAACTTATAAAGCTAAATTATCCGAGGAGCACTTGAATGTATCACTGTACTACCTTCAAAAAGCTGAGCTGCTCAGTAACTTTTTCCCCACACAAAAGTGACAGTAAAGTCAAATGTCATCCCATTCTAGAGTCAGCAAGGTGAGCTATTAAAATGATGGTGAGAATAAAAAAAAATGTGCAGCGCTGGAAAAAAAGTAAGACGGAACATGTGGATTTTGAATTATTCAATACGAATAAGAGAAGAGATAAGGTTTATAGGGGGGTTTAAGGAGCACGTATCAAATTTAGAGAGTATTATAAGGCCGTTTTACATTTTCAGAGAAAATTAGATCGTATGAATTAATTTCACAATGATGTGTGGCTATTTGTGTAAATAAAACATTTCTTTTTTTTCTTTTTTTGAAAACACTTCATATCTCTGAACATCTTTTCCTTTTTCAAAATAAGTATTCTTATTTTCTCCCTCTTGATTATGAGATAAGAATGTAATTCAAAGCTCAAACAATGACATTACCCACTCCAGTACAGAAGGTGGCGGTATGCACCTATAATGATGGTTGTATTCCACCAATAACATCAGAGAAGAAGAATCACAGCAGCAGGGTCGGTGACAGAGCTGCTCCTCAGATAAAATGTCTTTAAATCGGTTATTAACACGGGCTGCTTATGTCAGCAGAGGTAAGATGGTGACATTATATAATTTATCTATTGTTTCGATTTTTTGGACGTCCGTTCGTCCCTAATTTTATATTTAAGACGGTGTGTTTATGTAGGAGTCTGACCTTAGCTTAGCAGTAATGTAGCCCTGTCACTAAAAGACGATTTGAAGCTCCACTAGTGTGCTTTGTTTGTTTTAAGATGTACTTTATTGTAGTTTATGTCTTAGGAAGGGTCACATATTGTAAGAATAACTTACCATTTGTTCACTCTCCTCAATACACCTCTTTGTAGTTGCCAGTGTAATATTTACGCTCATCACTGATATTTGTGTGTTATTCCCACAGTTGGATCCAGGTCTGCATTCACCAGCTCCAAACCTGACACCTCCAAACCCAACTGGCTGAGAGTGGGACTTGCCTTTGGATCAACAGTTTTCCTCTGGGGCCTGGTAAATCAGCACCAGATTTGAATGACTTTTAACCTATTCTTAGGATATGCAATGATGCTCTCAGTTCATGACTTAGAAAAAATCATAATACTTGGCTCCAAAAATACATTTCACCATTCAGTTGTCTCTTTTTGTATAAGGGTCAATGACAAAAAGAGGGTCTAAAAACGTATTTTAAAAAAGTTCTTTGAAAATGGATTAAAAAAAAACATATTTCTGAGTGAAGAATTATGTTTTCTAACAGATTTCAGTAGTTGACCAACATTTCAAAGTTTTTAGGTTCATTATTTTTTAGTATTTTTAATTTGAGCACCCAAAAATGTCAGGTGGTGCAACCAAATATATGAAAATATATTTATATGTTCCTGTTATTTTTCCTGTGTGAAATTATTGGCAAGTGTCTCTCAAGTGTCGGTAGTGACTCATACATTTTCATTTTGTGTGTTTCATTTCTTTTATTTGTGAATAAGATAAATAATTTGATGTTAAAATAACATTTCACATTATTACATTGGTTGTACCACCTGACATGGAAATTGTTCCAGTCACCAATGAAGTGAAAAAACCTTTTTTATCAGTATTTCAGAGAAATCTACAAA
>RPOG01003878.1:4197-53688 GCA_008086565.1 Thalassoma bifasciatum | reverse complement strand
TTTTGAAGCCAAAAAACCCCGTTTCTCTAGCCGCCATTGTGCAGCCAGAGTCTGCGCAGTAGAGAATTTCCGGTGGAGCCAAGTAAAAAAGAGAAATAAAAATATTTATTTCTTCTTCTTCAGAAGGTTTAGTCTCCTTTTGGCTCTTTCCCGAAGTTTCTTATATCCCCGATAAAAACTACTCACGAACGGCAGCTGTCAACTATCGTAAAACGAAACTTATATCGCGGTTTTTAACGTCCAATAACTAATGAGAAACTAACTTCTCAGGAAAAAAAACACCTGAACACCATGCAGCCAGATGACATCATCATACTACCTTAGTGTAAGGATGAGAGAAACGTTTCTATGAGGTATCGTAATTTTTTAAAGTTTTCCCGGCTCATATCTGGAATAAATGGGGAGGCGGGGCTTATGACCTATACTGCAGCCAGACACCAGGGGGCGGGGCTTATGAGCCGAACGTTGTTTCGTCCACTCATTATACAGTCTATGGTCAAACTTGATAACAAGACAGTTTACAATAGTAAGTTCATTCAAAACAACTGTTAACATGATGCAGATTGATTTACAGATCAGGATGTTGCGCTCAGATAAATCAGAAACTGCTCAAAAGAGTCACATCTTTCATCTCTGATCGTGTCAAAGGCTTCAAGCGAAATAAGGTTTATCTAAACTGAAGCTCTTTTCCTGATATCAGTGAATCCTCCACATGAAGCTGATGAAAGTACTGAGCCAGCAGAAAGTTCCCTGAGAGAAGACAGTTTCCTCTAAGCAAAAAGTTCCCTCTGACCAGAAGGTTCCCCATGATACAGAAAGTTCCCTGAGAGAATAAGGTTCCCTCTAAGCAGGCAGTTACCTAAAAACAGAATGTTCCCTCAGAGTAGAAAGTTCCCTCTAATTGGAGCAGAAAGTTCCCTCGGAGCAGAAAGTTATTTCAGATCATAAAGTTCGCTCCTAAGTACAACAGAAAGTTCCCTCACAGCAAAATATTCCCTGAGAGCAGAGAAGAAAGTTCCCTCAGATCAGAAAGTTCCCTCACAGCAAAATGTTCCCTAAGAGCAGAAAGTTCCCTCAGAGCAGAGAAGAAAGTTCCCTCACAGCAAAATGTTCCCTAAGAGCATTTTGAGCAGAAAGTTCCCTCGGAGAAAATAAAGTTCCCTCAGAGCAGAAAGTTCCCCCTAAGAGAATAAAGTTCCCTAAGAGCAGAAAGTTCCCTCAGAGCAGAAAGTTCCCCCTAAGAGAATAAAGTTCCCTCAGAGCAGAAAGTTCCCTCTAAGAGAATAAAGTTCGCTGAGAGAATAAAGTTCCCTCTGAGCAGAAAGTTCCCCCTGAGAGAATAAAGTTCCCTGAGAGAATAAAGTTCCCCCTGAGCAGAAAGTTCCCCCTGAGAGAATAAAGTTCGCTGAGAGAATAAAGTTCCCTCTGAGCAGAAAGTTCCCCCTGAGAGAATAAAGTTCCCTGAGAGAATAAAGTTCCCTCTGAGCAGAAAGTTCCCTAAGAGAATAAAGTTCCCCCTGAGAGAATAAAGTTCCCTCTGAGCAGAAAGTTCCCTAAGAGAATAAAGTTCCCCCTGAGAGAATAAAGTTCCCCCTGAGAGAATAAAGTTCCCTCTGAGAGAGTAAAGTTCCCCCTAAGAGCAGAAAGTTCCCTCAGAGAATAAAGTTCCCCCTGAGAGAATAAAGTTCCCTGGGAGCAGAAAGTTCCTCCTGAGAGAATAAAGTTCCCACTGAGAGAATAAAGTTCCCCCTGAGAGCATAAAGTTCCCTGAGAGCAGAAAGTTCCCCCTGAGAGAATAAAGTTCCCTGGGAGCAGAAAGTTCCCCCTGAGAGAATAAAGTTCCCTCGGAGCAGAGACTCTTGAATGAATGGCGGTAACAGAGCGAGGAGCACGTACCGTCCAGCAGCTGATGGGCAGAACAGCAGCAGAAGTGGAGGACGAGTGGAAATAATCCAAAGAACCAGGGAGGAATCCTGCAGGAGGAGAAAAGAGGAGAAAGTTTAGAAAGTGAGTCAAAAAGTTCCTGTTCTTCTTCTCTCCAGAGGAAACAGTTTGTTACCGTGAAGTCATCCTGAGAGATGAGGAGTTAGATCCAGACTAAAGTTCATGTGTGAGAGAGAGAGAGATGGAGCCCACTCTGCTGCTCTCTCACTGACACCAAACTACAAGCCTCTAACTCTCCTCCCTCTCTCTCTCCCTCTCTCTCTCTCTCTTGGTTCCTGGTCAAACAAAGGCAGCTTCAGTGAGTCTGGACTGCAGGGGCCCTCACATTCGCTGAAACCCGACTCCTCCTGTCTCTCTGTGGACCACCGCTTTTCTAATCCGGCCCCTCCCCTCAGACATCACAACTCCAAACACAAATTAACACAGTCCAGCCAAAGCTGCCTCCTCCTCCTCCTCCTCCTCCTCCTCCTCCTCCTGTGGTTTCTCTCACTTTCCCCTCAGCGTTAAATCTCTTCACTTGTGTGGCCTTGACCTGACGGAGGAAACGACTCTCGAGATGCAACGTCTCAAACTTTCTTTGAAATCCTGTAAAAATGTGACGTTATCGTTGGATCAAAGACAACAAAAGTTCATTTTATCTTCAGAATAACTCAGATGTTTCTTTGTAGACTAATCACATTTAACTAAGTCCAACAACAAGACACTTACTTTTACTTACTATTACTATTAAAATTCTAGTTTGTTAGGGCTGCACAATATTTTGTGGCACATTGAGTTTGTCCTCCTTTTGCATTTTGCCTTTTTTGTCAGCTTGAATGATCTTTTCTTTTCTTTTTTTTATTACATAAACAGACAAAACAACATAAACACAAAATACACCCCACTCACCTTCACCTCCCACACAAAACTACACATGGTACAAAAAAAAAAAATTATACATATAACCAGTTCAGTTAACATTTTCAAAATAAACCTTTGAGAACCTCCCATCTCTTTTCATATTTTTTGGAATCATTGTCCATTTCGACCATAAAACCTTCTAAGACTTTATATATCTGAACAAATCTTTTAAAGGAAATAATATTGAGTGAAGATCTATTTATGGCCTTAAAAATAAATCGTTTACCAAGAACAATAATTAGGTTAACTAAGTCATTACTGTCGACAAACTCTCCTAAGAATACAGAAACAAAATCCAATTTTAAGGACAAGCCAATTTCTAAACACATTTTCTCAACGTCATTCCAAAACAAGGACACTATGTGACAAAACATGTGCAAGGTGGATTCAGACAATCATCTGTCTCAGCCATATTCCATAGCTTTAACATTTTCCTTGTGGGTAAAAAATTATATATAATTTTTATTTGAAAGAATCGGTTTTGTACATCCACCGTAGTTTTGTAAATCAATTTAAATATTTTTTCCCATGGTAATGGAAAGTCCTTGAATGATCTTTTTCAGAGACATCAATCTATGAAAAGTAATTATATAGAATAAATATATAAAATATCTCCAACAAAAAGGAGTCTGATGACCCAATGAGAAATATAGTCACTTTATCTGGAGTCTCAACTGTTTTAATACACTTTTTGAGAAAATACCAGTAAAAAAATGTCATCTTTACTTATATTATTGAGTAAACTTGCTGTATTGGTTAGTGTTTTTGGTTGAAGTCTAAAGAGGCGTTTTGATCTAAGGCTGCACAATTTGAGGGAGAAAATGATATTGCAGTATTTTTGTTTTCTTGTCATATATATTGTGATATTTTTCAAAGTTTCCTGCTTCACTCTGTTCAGTTGATTTCTCTTTAACTCTCCCTGAAAGTATAATAACAGACTCACTAATTTCCTGTTTCTCTGCCTCCTCTGTAAACACTGTTTGTGTTTTAAAAGAGTCTTAATCATGTTGATATCTGTTAATTATTGATATTTATTTATAATATTTCCTCTCTTTCTACACAGAGGTTCATCATTTAAGTTTCCCTTCACCAACAAATAATATTACAGGATATTTATTAAATCCTGAACATGCTGCGCCGCTGCTCCTGCACCTGCGCACCAGAGCCAGAGAGACAGAGTTTTGCCTTTTTTGTCGGCTTGAATTTCTAAAGAGACGTGTATCAATGAAAAGTAAAGTTCAGAGACATTTCCAGAACAAGCACAAAGCATTTAGTAAAGATGGAGGCTTTAACTTTAAGCTGTAACACTTTACTGTGACATTAAACTACGACTGTTTCCAGTTTTATGTCACCTCATGAAATCATACGGGATGGGAGGAAGGGGGTGAAATAAATAAAACAGAATAAAAAAGTGAGCAAAGGAAGGAAGTATAAGACTGACCCAGTCTTCAAAGGTTAAACAGAGGAATTAAAATGCAAACAGGAGCTGTATTAATAAAGGAACAATGACAAAAATATGTTTTAAACTTGTAAAACATCTTTACGTAGATGATGCTGTTGTTTATTGTGTTGCAGATACTTTACAACCTGCAACTTGCTTTTATTAATTTCCTTGAGAGTCTAATAAACTTTAAATCTCACACAGGTAAAACAAAATTCATATTGTTCTCCAGGGCAATGAATATTAACTGAAGAACATTAGAAATCAGAGTCACAGAGATTAAATACCTTAGGATGTGGTTTGATGAGGAATTTACTTTTAAACATCATGTCCCTCCTGCCACCAAGTTATGAAAGAAAGTTGGCTTAGTTTGCAGAAATAAATCTTGTTTTACAGTGTCCCTCTGCAGAGGGATTGTAGAAACTGAAAACAGACTAAACAGACAAAGGAGTAATTACAGACAGGTGTGACTGAAGACACAGGTGAAACACATGAGCGCAATTACAGAGGAGGGAAACACAACCAAACACACAGAAAACCTGAATAAAGAGAAATTAAAACACACAACAAGAACCAAAACAGCCACATAGACACACAGAATATCAAAATGTAACAAAACCAAAATTGTGTCAAACTTCTTTCACCCTCGTAGCGTTCACTCCTGACTAACATGGCGATGGTTTTTCCCGATGCAACAAACAGAACAACATCATCTGAGACTTTTCATGAGCCCACGTCTCTGTTTCCCCAACAAAACCGGCTCTTTATTGTTTCTGGATCATAACAAACAACTTTAGCACAAACCACAAAAGCTCTTCACCCAATTAGACCAATAACGTGACACTGAAAGGCCCCGAGAGGCCCCCCCGTGACCCCCTGACCCCTTATGTAACCTCCAGGCCCCTCAGATCCTCTGACCCTGGTCTCTCTCAGGTCCCACGCTCTAATTTTAAAACCTAAAGGCGACAAAACTTCAGCGGTCAAGGCCTCACAGCATGGAACATCCACAGACCTGAGTCCGGTCTAAACCGTCTGATTTAACGTCGTATTTTTCATGCTCTGCACTAAAACCCCCCCGGAGTCACTTCTTTCCCATTTTCCACCCTGAGAGATAAAGTCTCGGTTAAAACTCTGATGATTTCATCTCTGACTCATCTGCCGCCGTGTCTGAGCTCAGGAGCCTTCAGCGCTGCCACCAAATGGAATCTGCAGACAACAAACGCACAAACATGCAGCAGTCTGGCTGCAGGAGCCAGCGCGGTGGTGGGGGGGTGATAAAGACGCGTCAGGACCTTGTTTCTGACAGCTCGGGCTGATAAGAGTCGCCGCGGCCTGTGAGGGACGCTGCAAGAGAGGACGCGGCGGCGGCGATAAGGCGTCTTCACTGACCTCAGAGCGTCTGACCAGAGCTGGTGTCAAACCACATTCCTCCAGGAAACTCTGACACGTGTCGACTCTTTAGGGTCAGATTCACCGACATGAGCCAAAACTTGTTCCTCATAAAGACGAAATATAGACAGTCAGGGGGGATTGGGACCCCATTTTTGTCTTTGATGGGACATAAAAGAATGAAAATATTCCTTAATTAATGAGTCCTTTCTTATTTTGGGGGAAAAAACCAGCTTGAATAATGACGTCGCTAAAAAATTGACGTTATTTTTGTGCTGCACTGCACAACTGAAATCTAAATGTTGACTTTTATTTTTATTTAAAGTATCAAAAACAATGTCTGTGAAAGATATGGAAAAAAATAGAGGCCGAAATGCTTAGAAAACCTGCCATGGAATGAGAGTAAGAATATTTTTCCAAGGGCAAAGATAATTTTAATGGATGGCAAAAAGAACTTAAATTTCACTGATAGCAGAATAAATTTCAAGGTTTGCACAATAAATTCAATGGATCATAAAATAAATTTCACTGATCACAAATTAAGTTTCACAAAATCAGAATCTGGGAACTTTATTTTATCAGTGAAATTCATATTTGTTCCATGAAATATTTTTTCAATCTGAGAAATTTAGTTTTGTTCTGTGAAACTTATTTTGTGCCCTCTGAAATATTTATTCCCATTGGCCTTCAGGGCCACCGTACCATAGAGCAGTGGTTCCCAAAGTGGGGGTCGGGACCCTTTGGGGGGTCGCGAGACATTGATAGGGGGTCGTGGCATGTGTCCCAAAATCGAAAACTATGAACAATTCATGAACATTTTATCCATTATTGTGAGAATAAAAGCAAAAATTGGGGTGAAAGATAATACAAAATAATGCAAACAGGAAATGTTTTATCTGTTTTTCACATTTTTTTGTTCAAGTTTGATGCCGTGAACTCAGCAAAGTGCACATTAGTCGGTAAATTTTCTATCCATCAGTTAAATTAAGCATCCTCCGGGAGGGTTTTGTTGGTTTTTGTCTGTTTTTGGATTGTCCCATTAGTGTTGCACCACAGCAGGGGGTCACCAGTCCCTAACGCTGCTATTTTGGGGGTCACAGGCGGGAAAGTTTGGGAACCCCTGCCATAGAGGGTTAAGTAAAATTAGCCACAAACACTTTGGTTTCAGTTTGTCGTCTTTAAAAATGCCAGTCTTCATCAAATCCTCCTCCTCTGGGAAATGAAAGCTGGAATGCAGCTTTTAGACTTTGACCTTTGACCTTATTAAAGCTTCTTGCACAAGCTCTTCCTGCAACAATCAGTGGAGATAAGTCTGAAGCTTTCGTGACCTGACGGGTAAAAGGTGTTCAGGTGCGTCTGCCTCACAGGTGTCTCAGGGTTTCTGAGTCAGGGGGGGTTGATTATGGGGGTGTGTTTTGGTCCAAATAAAGTCTGAA
Organism: Thalassoma bifasciatum; assembly: GCA_008086565.1. Taxonomy (NCBI): domain Eukaryota; kingdom Metazoa; phylum Chordata; class Actinopteri; order Labriformes; family Labridae; genus Thalassoma; species Thalassoma bifasciatum. Next base: position 46,578 of record RPOG01003878.1, on the reverse strand, counting down.
GAGAGAAACTGACACTTTAAAGGAGTTTGTGTTCAGGTTAGAATCACAAACACAGCTGGATGATGATGTAATGAGACGAGACGCTGGAAATCTTTAAATACTTCGGGACTTTGTGAGAATGTCTCAGTGTGGTGACGACACTGAAGGTGATGAAATATCAGCTCATAAATCTGCAGCAGTTTCCTCCTAATAGATGTTTTTGCTCCTCTACGCCCCCTCAGCCCCCCCCCCACACTCAGACTCTCTGATGAGAGCATCTCCATAGAAGTCTGTTTATTTGGAGGTAAACACAGCGAGCATGCAGGAGACAAAGAGCAACAGATTGTGGTTTCCATGCAGAGAAAACAGAAACACAGACGAGAGAGAGAGAGAGAGAGAGAGAGAGACGGTGGGTGGCTGCAGATTAAAAGGGGTCGAGTTAGAGGTCGAGCTGCTGTGAGTCAGTAAAGACACCAGATCATCTTTGCTATTTAGTCGACGGTTGTGAGAAACCAGACTGAGCTGACATCAAAAACACACAAACGGGTCAATGACAAAAAGAGGGTCTAAAAGCGTATTTTTAAAAAGTTCTTTGAAAATGAAAAAAACATGTTTCTGAGTGAAGAATTATGTTTTCTAACAGATTTCAGTAGTTGACCAACATTTCAAAGTTTTTAGGTTCATTATTTTTTAGTATTTTTAATTTGAGCACCCAAAAATGTCAGGTGGCTCAACCAAATATATGAAAATATATTTATATGTTCCTGTTATTAAAAGACACACTTTAATAACCGTTCATAGAGAGTTCACACTGTAGTGACTCATACATTTTCATTTTGTGTGTTTCATTTCTTTTATTTGTGAATAAGATAAATAATTTGATGTTAAAATAACATTTCACATTATTACATTGGTTGTTCCACCTTACATGGAAATTGTTCCAGTCACCAATGAAGTGAAAAAACCTTTTTAATCAGTATTTCAGAGAAATCTACAAACTTTTCCACTTGGTCACAAATGTCATTTGGGCTCCTCTGGCTGATGCAGTTTCCTGTTTCCTGTTTTATTCTCTTCACTTTAAAATAAAAGTCTAATGTTACGGTTGCACCACCCTGACATTTGACAAGGTGAAAATTACGGGACAAAAGTTTTTGACATTTCTCAACAGCTTTAAAATTCTTTTTATTTGCAAAGAATGTTTTATTTAAAAAGGTTNGAATAAAGAAATACATGTGATGAAATACTCAATTCATGATGGAAGGAAATATTGCACTCAGACACAAAAAAGGGGACGTCACCTCATTGACCCAAACACAAACATCTGAGCAGCCACAGCTCTTCGGGGGGGGGGGGTCCAGGTTTGGAAAAGGGAAAACTATTGGAATCTTATCTCTCTGAAAAATGGATTCATCTTTATAGGATGATGCAGATCTCCAGTTTTATTCAAACATTATTTCGTCCTTTGATAAAGAGTCTGACAGAAATCATCTGTTTTCTTTTGTATGTGACACGTGTTGATTCAAAGCCCAAACACGTCTAAATTATCCCTGTTTGAAAAGGATTTTCTGTCGTTGATGCAATCTGTTGAAAGTCAGTGAAGTCATACAGTAGAGAGTGGAGCTGTCAGCGTGGATTATATTTGGGTGTTTTCCTGACTGAAGACGTTTTTCAGAGTTTGAGGAGCATTAAGAGGAACTTTCCTCTAAAACGATGTAACAGCTGGACTCACTCCTGCTGTTTTCTCTGAAATAGAAATGTTAATCAAATCTTCCTTTTTGTTTTTCTCCCTCAATTTACGCCATTAAAATAACGCAAAGACAACAAATGTTACAGGTCTGAATCCTAAAATAAGGAACATTTAATGAGCTTTGTTTACGAGAACAAGATCAAAAAATTGCTGATGTTATGCCTTTGATTCCTAGTGGCCCCTGCCAATCACTCAGAGGCATTTGCCAGTCCTACGGTGCCACATACCGATGGTTCAGTGACAGCTACCAATTGCTTAGTGACGCCAGACAATCACACAATGGCACTTGTTAATGACTCAGTGACACCTTCCAATTGTTTGATTGCTAAGTGACGATTACCAATCACTCAGTGGCACCTGCCAAAAACTCAGCGACATCTACCAATTCCATGGGAACACCTGCCAAAAACTCAGTGGCACTTTCCAACTGTTCTTTGACACCTGCAAATTGCTAAGTGACAACTACCAATCACTCAGTGGTGCCTGCCAAAAGCTCTGTCACACCTACCAATCTCTCAGTGACATCTCCCAGTTACTTAGGGACACCTGCCAAAAACTAAGTGAAACCTGCCAATCCCTCATCATCACCAGCCAAAAACTTAGTGGCACCTTCCAATTGGTCGTTGTTACCTGCAAATGTCTAAGTGACAACTACCAATCCCTCATTGGCACCTGCAAAAAACTGTGACATCTACCAATTGCTTAGAGACACCTGCCAAAAACTCAGTGAAACATGCCAATCTCTCAGTGATACCTTCCAGTCTTTCATCAGCACCTGCCAAAAACTCAGTGGCACCTTCCAATTCCATGGGAACACCTGCAAAAAACTCAGTGGCACCTTCCAACTGTTCTTTGACACCTGCAAGTTGCTAAGTGACACCTACCAATCTCTCAATGACATCTACCAGTTACTCAGGGACACCTGCCAAAAACTTAGTGAAACCTGCCAATCCCTTATCCTCACCTGCAAAAACTTAGTGGCACCTATCAAATACCAAGTGGCACCTTCCAATCCCTCATTGGCACCTGCAAAAAACTGTGACATCTACCAATTGCTTAGGGACACCTGCCAAAAACTCAGTGAAACATGCCAATCCCTCAGTGATACCTTCCACTCTTTCATCAGCTCCTGCCAAAAACTTAGTGGCGCCCTCCAATCATTCATTAACCCCTGCAAATTGCTAAGTGACATAAACCATTCGCTCTGTGACATCTACCACTTGCTTAGGGATTGGTAGGTGCCATCCAATGATTGACAAGTGTCACTGCTTATGTTGGCATACCGTAAGCCCCAGGGATCCATCGCTGTTCGTCCTAATTTCATGAGAACTTCACCTCCTTTGTGAGTTTTTGCCGCTCATCTCTCCTTTCTCTCTCTTCACCGTCCCTCACAGAGCGACTGACACTGACTCCCCAGTTTCAGTTTTGGCGTTTTTCCGATCTCCATGAAGCTCGTCCACAAAGCCCGGGGCGTGTTGTGGGGTCAGGGGTCAGTCTCCGTCTTTGCGGGTGGAGCTGCAGAAAAAAAACTCGAGCTTCTGGTGTTTTGAAGTCAAACAAAGGGAGACGACCTGCGACTGAAAACACACGGAGAGTTTCTGTTATTGAGCGTCAGAGTGATCGACACGGACACAAACGAAGAGGTCGAGCTGTTTAAATGAAGGAGAAGATGAGAATAAACAGACTAAAAGACTCATTTTCTAACCTAGAGCTACTGAACGTAGTGAAAAGTGTCTCTGCTCAGTGGAGAAAACCGTTTCCTACTTTACTTCTATCAAGACCAGGCTGATGTTTTCTTTCCTCTGCTGTTTCCTCGCAGGAACACGTTGATGCTCACAGGTGTTTCAGCTGCAGCGTGCCAGCCGCGCAGCACTGCCAGCGTTGTCAGGTTACATTAAAAAAAACATTTATCTCCAGATTTTCTGCTCCACTGCATAAGCAATTATTGTCTCCAGGTGAAGTTTTCCTCACAGGTGCTCACAGAGCCAAGAGTTTGACCTCTGACCTCTGGCGCTTGGACAATACACCGAGCTTTCTGACTGTACGTAAACACGAGGCGATGAGAGGTTCGATTACCTGTGTGTACCTGAGCATGAGTTTCTGCAGCGCGGTGATTATGATGTTAAACTGTCTGACTGAGTTTAAAGAGTAAATGTAGAAGCAGCCGAGTGTAATGGAAACGTCGGCTCAGCAGCAGCAGCCAAACATTGTTCATTCATACGAAGCTCAGTGCAGCTGCAGAAACTCTGAACATGTCGGTTTTATCTAGAACAGCTTCAGACTGTTACACGTGTAGAGTAAAGCTGAACCACTTCCAAAAATAATCTTCCCTGTTCTGCAATTGCAACTTTTTGTGCAATTATGTCAAAGTCCCTTATTTTATGAGGGTTTTTTTGTACTAAATACACATTGACAACATTTATTTTTTGTTACTCATGACTGTTTTTTGCTCAATCACTTTTTTTTGCCACTTTTGGAAAATTTCTTGCCACCTTCTGACTATTTTTTCACCTTTTCTCCCAATTTTCTGCCAGTTTTTGTTTCTTTTAACCCATTCTAGTCACTCCTTTATTGCCATTTTTAAACCACTATTTGTTACCTTCTGACAATTTTAAAAACTTTCTCCAAATTTTCTTGCCATTTTTTTGTTGCCAATTTTTTTGTTTTACCAATTTTCACTATTTTTCATCACTTTTTCCTCCTTTTTTTGCTACATGTTGACTATTTTTGAAAATTTTCTCCCAGTTCTCTTGCCAATTTGTGTTTCTTTTTGTCCATTCAAGTCACTTTTTATTCTTTTTTGCCACTTTTGGACAATTTTTTGCTACCTTCAGACTATTTGTTAAGCTTCATATCAACTTTCTTGCTAATTTTTTTGTTAACTTTGGTCAGTTTAGTCTCTTTTCACTGTTTCCCGTCACTATTTCTGACAATTTTTTGCTACCTTCTGAGTATTTACCAAGTTTCTTGCCAATTTTTCTTGCTTTTGGGCAATTTTTGCTACCTTAGACTGTTTTTTATTTTCTATTGTTATTGCTACTCTTTGCAGTTTTGCACCACTTTGATTGTTTCTGCCGGAAAAAACAGCCTAAGGTAGCAAAAATTGCCCAAAAGGAAGAAAAATTGGCAAGAAACTTTGGAAAAAACTTGGTAAATACTCAGGGGGTAGTAAAAAATTGTAAGAAATAGTGACAGGAAACAGAAAAAAAGAGACTAAAATGACCAAAGGTAACAAAGAAATTAGCAAGAAAGCTGATATGTAACTTAAAAACAGTCTGAAGGATCAAAAAATTGTCCAAAAGTGGCAAAAAAGAAAAGAGTGAAGTGACTAGAATGGACAAGAAACACAAATTGGCAAGAGAACTGGGAGAAAAGTTGGAAAATACTCAGAAGGTAGATGGTTCCGTCTGAGTATTTTCCAAGTTGCCTCCCAAGTTTTTTGCAAATTTTTCTTGCTTTTTGGCAATTTTTGCCACCTTCTACCACCTACCGACTATTTTTCATTTTCTATTGTTCTTGCTACTCTTTGCAGTTTTGCACCACTTTGATTGTTTCTGCTGCAAAGGAAGTTTTCAACACTTTCTCTTTGGTTGAGTCAGACTCAGAATAAAACATCTTCTGCAAAAAAAGGTGACTGGTATTTTGACACATTTAAGGTGAAAGAAGTGTAACACCGGCTGTGATAATTGCAGCAGGATAAATTGTGATTTAATCTAATTTGAGTTTAACTGCCCAGTCTTAGTGTAGAGTCATGTCGAAGGAATACAAATGATTATCTGTGAATAGAAACATACTTGTATGCCTCTTCCCAAAGGTTTTCTTAACTCTTGAAGAAGTGGAGTTTTATGACTGAGGCCAAAGTTTTCCTGTAAATGTTTCCCAAGTTTGCCTGAGACTCTAAATAACGTCTGAACAAGGTTTTTTTCTCCTGAGTCTGTGCGGAGTTTCTGCAAGAACCAGGAAAAGATGAACCTGTTGTTTCTCATGATCTCTCAGATTAAACTCAGATGTGCAGGTGATAATCGTGGGAGAGCAGCTGGTTTCAATGTAAAGCAAACGATTAAATGTGTTCCAGCTCTGTAGAAAAATATTTTATATCAGCAGGAGACTAAAGAATGTTTTTCTGACACTGTCTGCTAATTTATGGTTAAACACAAGAAACTGAATCTGTGAAACCAGAACAAACTGTACAAGGGTCTGATAAGTCGCATTTTTGTTTCAGTGTTGGATTTTTCGCAGTTTGGTGGAGAAAAGTATCAGATGTTGTCACTGTGGGGTCGAATCTAAGAGAATATTTTTTTGAGCTCAGAATTAGAAAAACTGACTTGAAACAAATGTTGGACAAATTTACGTCCCCTCAGAAAGTTTAACTTATCAGTAAATGAATAAAGATAAAAAATATTCTAGTGTCAAACTGCAAAAACTGAGCTTCTCTTATTGTTGTAGAAATTGTCTTTTGGTCTTAACATGAGCAAAATTCACACAACAAGTCCTGAAAAACTTCTAATTTCAAGGTATTAAAATATATAAATGACGCCTGAGCTGCTTTACAGAGCAATTAATCTGCCAGTGGAGTCAGAATAAGCAGTTTTTGAGTTTCTCGAACAAGGATATTTTCCTATTTTATGTAACTTGACAAGCAAACTTTTCCCACTCCATTTGCAGATTTTTTCTTCTACTCTTTGCAAACAAGTCAGGCATCATTTTTGTCATCTAGTATCTTAAAATAAAACATTTTTTTCTGGACTTTTGAGCTTAATGTGGCTCATATCAAGTCTAATGAGATAGATTTCACTAAAATAAAGACAAAACAATGGCTAAGATTTCAGTTTTTGCAGTGCATTGTCTTCACCGAAGTGCTTGATATCTCGGCTGCTTTTTCCCTTTGGTGATAATGAAATAATATCTCAAATCCTGAAATATTGTGAAGTTTCTCAAGATGGCTTGTTATTGGTCAATAGTTGAGGAAAATAAGAGGTTGTGACTAATGGAGTTCCTCAGGGAAGCAGTCTGGTGCCACTTGTGTTTACAATCTTCACCGTTGATCTTTTAGGATTAGAAAAGTCATTTATTTCACTTTACGCTGATGATTCAATCATATGTTTAACAGAATTAAAAATCAGTAAACCTGAGTTAAACTGTAGCTTGAATCATTTCTGCAGGATATTGCTTTGTTTTAAGTGTTTTCTAAGTGGAAAAGAGAGCAACTGTTCTGAAAACGACAGAACTACACTCTCCATATTTAAATGTAACGTTCTGTTTACTTTGAGTTAAATGTAATATTCTCCCTGTTAAATTTTAGTGCATAGATAAACATTTAATTCCCTCCAGGCTCTCTGAGCATGCTCAGTGTGTTTTCACTCTCCAGCCTGCCACAGATCTAATTTATCAAAGCATCACGTGTAAATCCTGCAGCTTAGTGCTAATGCTACTGCTGCTGCTGGATAAGCTCTGTGCAAAAACTGAAACCAAACATTCAGCTCTGACTCCAGCAGCTACAGAGAAAACTCATCACATTCATCAGGTGAATCTAATTATCCAACTCTGATGTGTCTGAAGATACGAGCGTTAACGCGGTGATGGAGCAGCTTCCTGTGTGTTTTATAAATCCAGGAGTGTGTGCATATGCATATATATACCTGAGTGTGTGTGTGTGTGTGTGTGTGTGTGTGTGTGTGTGTGCCCGTTCACTCCTCTGATGTGAAGAAAAACACGTCAGGTAAACACAGAATAAGCCGAGTTTCCTTCAGGAGAATTTATTCACTTTATAACTACAGAGACTGAACGTCGTCTTTTTCATGTTGTTGACATGTTCTTTCTTTTTTTTGGTGGTAAAATTATGTCCTGAAGGATTTTATAAAACTCCCAAAATGTCCCTGTTTGCTCTGACAGTTTGTGCAGCTCAGGAAGAAAATGCTGAAGTAGAAAATCACTTTTACAGACAAACTGAAGATATCAGATAGTTCCCCTCTTTTCCTCCTGGTCCTAACTGGTGTTTATTATTTTCTTAGGTTCTTATTAAGTAAAATTTTGAAGAAGTAAACATTCTGCAAAAAGAGATCAAAATCTTCTTGAGTTAAAAATTCAAAGTAATGAAATAAAAAAGTTATAGCTACAAGACAAACTTCAAATTTCTGACACATAAAGCGAAAGTTATGGGATAAAAACTAATTTTGTTGAGATAAAGAAGTCAGAATTTTGAGAAATTAAATCAACAATTTCAAGGTAAAAAGTCCAAATTATAAAAAATAATTAAGATTAAGAGTCAAAATAATGAGAAAAGTCAAACTTTTGAGAAAAAACATTCAATATTTCGAGCTGAGGAGTCAAAGTTACAAGAAAGAAGTTAAAATTTTGAGATAAGAAAGTCATAATCTAGAGATTAAAGTCATAATCTTGAGATAAAAAAATAAAATTTTAAGATGAGACAGTCATAGCTATGAGAGAAAAGCCATAATTTTGAGATACAAAGTCAAAATTTTGAGACAAAAAGCTTAAGTTATGGGATAAAATGTCCAACTCTTGTGATAAAAAGTCACTGATAGTTGATATAAAGTCAAAATGTTGAGATATTCACGTCAAAATCATGAGAAAAAAGTTGCCTTTTAATCCAAAATTCTGAATTTTTAAATGCAAAAAAAGAAAAAAAAATTATCAAAGCTGTTGATGTATTTGTTTTGTATGTAACTGGTAGACATGGGCTTCATACATTTTATTTACATCGTAGAAAATATGAACTTCAAACTGAAAAAGAGTGTTTTACAGAAATGTTTGGGTGATGAAGCTTCTTTATCCTCTTTGAAAAATTGTTTTTTTTCTCTAATGTTGGGTAGAGGGTCCTGTTTTTTTTTTTTAGGACGTGGTCTCCCTGTTATAACAAACGTCTGATCTGAATTTTCTCAGAGCGTCTCTCTTTGTGTTATTTTCTTCACAGGATCATTTACAAACATAACAAACATAAATAACCAGGACTCTGCTCTGGTTTATTTCTCCGTCCTCTCATGTAAACGAGCTCATTAACAAGTTTGTGCTGCAGGGATTTCTGTCGTTTCTGAACGTACACGCCGCAATCAGAGAGTTTATTTTCAATCACAGCCTTCACGCTCCGACGCCCTGAAACTGCACATTTTCAGACAAAAGACCCAAACAATCATTTGAGCTGATGCATCATGGGAAATGGTCCCTCACTGACATTTGTACATGAGTGTGAAGAAGAAAAGAGTTTCAGAGATTACAACAACAGTGAGTTATCTCAGCGGAGCAGCCGTCCTTGTTCTCAGTATTTGGAGAATGTTACAGACGTTTTTCTTTTCTCTCTTTTCTCTTTAGAGGCGAGTTGTTGTCAAGGTGAGGGATCGTCTTCAGGGAGGGAGACTTTCTTCCAAACGTCTGGATTTAACATCTGACTCGGGAGCTTCCAGCCTCCTTCTCCTCCCCTCTGTGACAAAAGCCCCTTCGGACCATAAATAATCTCCGTCGCTCCGTCCAGCTTTTCCATTCACATCTACGACGAACGGACGTCTGAGCTGAGGGTGGATCACATTTTTGAGAATCAATCAAAAGTTCTTTTTCCAAAAGGGAAACCAGATTCTAAAGAAAGAACTGGATCATTTATGTTCTGGTCTCTGATTCTGCAGAGAAGCAGATCTTTGTTTGGGCCGAGCTTCAGCTCCATGGAGGATGAGAGAAATGAAAACTCAGCATCTAACGGAGTTATTGAAAAAACTCTGGTGCATTCGCTGATTTAATGGGCCCAGAGTTTGGATCTTTTCTGATCATAAACCTTCAATAAAAATGATTCAAGTTGTTACAGTCTGATTTCAAAGTGTCTCATCCATATTCTTGTCTTCATTCATCTGATCAGAAATTGGTATTAAGGTTCTACCAGGTGTTTAAATCAGCAACATTTCCTTCACTTTACATTTTTTTTTCTGAGTAATATCTTTATGCAACAACTCAGCCTGAAATTTTCTCACTTTAATGATCCTGATAACAGAAAAAGATCTTTCTGTGGAGTCGACAGCTCTGATTTTAATCTCTGCCTCTATTAAAAGTGCAATGGAAACATCCATCCATCCATTTTCTTAACCGTCTATCCTGCTAATCAGGGTCGCGGTTGGGTGGAGTCTATCCCAGCTGTCATTGGGCGAGAGGCGGGCACACCCTGGATTGGTCGCCAGCCAATCACAGGGCTGACATAGAAACAAACAACCATTCACACACACACTCTCACACCTACGGGCAATTTAGAATAATCAATTAACCTAACGTGGGCATGTTTTTGGACTGTGGGAGGAAGCTGGAGAACCCGGAGAGAAACCACGCATGCAATGGAAACAATGGAGCCCAATTTATTAGTCAGAAAATTATGAATATCAGCTTAATAAAACTAATTTCCTTCTAATTTTCTGACTAACAGGCCCTCTGTCTTACTTGCCTTCTGATTTTCTGAACCCAATTTATTATCAGAAAGCCAATTAATCTGAAAATAAGACAGGATTTCAAAACATCAACTGAGTCTAAATTGATTTTCTGACTACCAGGTCTTCTGACTTTCTGGCTAATATTGTTGTTTCTACCCTTTGTAAAGCGACCTTGGGTGTCTTGAAAGGCGCTTTGAAATAAAATGTATTATTATTATTACATTAAAAGGCCTCCTGGCTAACAGACCATCATGCTTAAGGCCCTGCTGACTAATGTGACCTCTGACAAGAGGATCTTAGGACTACAGAGCAATCTTACTTATTGGTCTTCTGAAAAATGGGCCTTCAGGTTTTCTGACTGAAAGGAAATCTGTCAAATTGGTTTCCTGACTAACGGGCCTTCTAAGTAATTGGCTCCTCTGACTATCAGGCCTCCTGATTTTCTGACTAACAATCCTTTTAAGAATAGAGCAGATCCTCGTCGACAGTTTACAAGATTTGTCATCAGATCAGTTTGTTTTTTTTAATCTACATTCTGGATACAATGATTGGCCAAAATGTTCAGTGCCACCTTTCACTTGGTTCCCAAAACTCATCAGACCTGATTTCTTTAACTAAACTCTTGGCTTATTTGAACTAACTTTGGCCAAATCTTTCTCATGGTGGCACCAAAACACGACAGCCCACGTTGTTGTTCCTGATCACAGAATGTTCAGACGAGTCGTTTTGAATAAGACCCAAAAAAAAACCAAATTTGGAAACAGAGTGAGCAGTTTGGACTGAGAAAGAACAAACTACTTTTCTCTTGGCACAAACCTGTGGCATTTTTCTGGGGGATTTCCAAAGTGACGTGAAGAGAGAGAGAGAGAGAGAGAGAGAGAGCGAGAGCTGCTTTAGCTCACTGCTGTACCAACCAACGCCCATTACCACATGGAATATGTGGATTAAATTAAAGTGACATTTCTTAATTTCTCTCTCTTATGCAACAGAGCAGGTTTTGTTTGAGGTTTCACAGTGATTCACTCAAATCTGAGGACCTAAAAGAGGTCAGTCTGGTTCTTTCCAAAGCTCTTATTTATGCAGAAAACACAAATGAAACTCATTCACCAAGTCTGCCTCAGAGATCATCACCAGATCCTCATCTGTGCTCGGTTTTCTTGGTTTAAACTTGGATCAGAATCAGCGTCTCGTCATAGTCGGAGGTTTGACGTTAACAAAGGGCGGAAACAAACGATGACTGCAGTGGTCGGTTCTTCAGGAATAATCAGCACCAGAGACATTTTCACAAACAGCTGAGAGAAAGTGTCGGATTGAAAACGCCCAGGCAATTTACAGATTTCTTTAGGGTGTCATCATTTAGGTTTAAGTTGTGATATAACTCATTTCTGTCCTCGTTTCTAGTCGTAAAAATACGTCCTCAGTGTATGCCTCTTGTGTCAAAATCCAAATTAAGACAAAACAAATCTAATTCAGGAGAATAAACGGTCAAAATATGGAGGTAAAAGTCAGAATTTGGGGATGAGGAGTTAAGATCCTATGATTAAAGAATCAAAATTATTTAATAAAATGTCTAAATCTCAGATCAAAAAGTTGAAATTTTGAGATTTAAAAGTCTAGATCTTGAGATAAAGTCAAAGTTTTGAAATTAAATGAAAAAAATTGAGCTGAAAAGATGAAAGTTGGAGATTGAAGTTGAAAGTGAGTGATGCAAAGTAAAAAATTTTGAGGTTAAAAGTTAGAATTATGAGAACAAAAGTCACCATATTGCGATTCAATACTCAATACGAGCAAAAAAAAGTGCAAATTCTGAGAAAAAGTCAAAATTAGGAGATCAAAAGTCAAAATTTGGGGATGAAAGCTTAAAATTCTTAGATAAAAATTCAAAATTGTTTGGTAAAAGTCAAAATTAGAGCTTAAAAAAAATGAAATTTTGTGATTTGAAAGTCTAGATCTTGAGATTAAAAGTTAAAGTTTTGAAATGAAACATCAAAATTTGAGATAAAAGGATCAAATTCTCTGATTAAAAGCCAGAATTTTGAAATAAGTTTGAAGTATAAAGGGAAAAAAAATCACTGTGAGGTCAGAATTTTCACTTCTGAAAAAAATAAATAATAAATGTTTGGGTCGTGAAGCTTCTTAGTTGTCTTTGAGGATCTTCTAGTATTTTTGCAGGAGGTCTTTTAGGATGTTGTCACCTTTTTTAAAGTTACTGTAGCTAAATGTTTCCTCAGTGACAGACTCTGGCTGGAAATAATCCTGGACAGTGATAATCTGAGAAACGTCAGGTTAATAAACAGGTTCAGGCTCAGAGATCATGAAGGATTAGATCCATAAAAACTCAGTTACAGCTCTGTACCTGCTCCAGGATGATGAAACAGGAAATAATCAAACCCAGAGGCCTCTGCTCTTTCCCTCCCTGACTGATGGCGTCTTTGTTCTCCGTGTTTAGAGTCAGTCCAGAGTCTTTAACAAGCGCTCAGCTCGCTGTCAGCACCATATTACATCCCATTATCTGCACATTTCTCTTCAAGGACGAGTCTGACGGCGAACGCTGCCGTGTTTTTGTAGAGAGAGCGAGGTGAGAGCATGATGAAAGTCTCTGCAGGTGAAGACGCTTCACAGCAGAACGTCTGCTTTCAGCTTAATAACACAAAGGTTTCTTTTCTGGCAGAGGTCACCGTGGGGTCGGGGTTTTCATCAGTGCAGCTGTTTACCAGAAACTTCATAGTCCAACGTAACGTCAGGGCACTTTGAGAGAGCTCAGGTATTTATCAAAAACAGAATTATTTTGACTAACATGGATCAATTGATGCTTAAAAAGATTAAAAACTGAAACCCATAAAAGCACAAGCTTCTGAAAACAAGAGTTTCTGAGCCAACTCTTGCATCTTCCATCCAGTGCTGCACTGACATTTCTGGATTCTGAGTCATGAGAAAAGGAAAACAATTGTAAGAAAAGAACATTTCAGCTACAACTGTCATGAAAATGTTTCAGGATGCAAAGAAAAACTCACAAATAACTTCAACAGGACTCTCTGAAAGAATGTGGTCTGGCTGTTTCAAGATGCACAATAAGGAGGCACTTGAGGAAAAATGGGCTACAAGCCTCAAAACTTCTGGAACAAAGTCATTTGGAGTGATGAGAGCAAAAGTGAACTTTTTGTCCACAACCATAAACATTGTTCCATTTGGAGAGGAGTCAACAAGGCCTATGATGAAAGGTCCACCATTCCTACTGTGAAACACGGAGGTGGATCACTGATGTTTTGGGGATGTGTGAGCTACAAAGGCTCAGGAAACTTGGTCCAAACTGATGAATGAAGGATGAATGCAGCATGTTATCAGAAAATACTGGAGGAAAATTTACACTCATCAGCCCAGAAGCTGCACATGAGACGTACTTGGACGTTCACACATGACAATGATCCAAAACACAAGGACAAGTGGACCTGCCATTGGTTACAGCTGAGTAAAGTGGAGGTTCTGGAGTGGCCATCTCAGTCTCCTGACCTCAATATCACTGAGCCACTCTGGGGAGATCTCAAACCTGCAGTTCATGCAAGACAGAGCAAGAATTTACAGGAACTGGAGGCTTTTTGCCAAGAAGAATGGTCAGTTTTACCATCTGAGAAAATAAAGACCCTCATCCACAACCAGCACAAAAGACTTCAAGCTGTCACTGATGTTAAAGGAGGAAATACACGCTGTTAAGAACTGGGGGAGGGAAACTTTTCATCAGGGTCATTCTGGAAGTTTCTGTTGTGATTTAAAAAGAGAAAACACAGTTGTTTGTTAACAAATGTCTTCAACAACCACTAACCACGCTGCAAAAACTGAAATCTAATCAAGTCATTCTGTCTTAATTTTAGTAAAATTTCTCTTACTATTCTTGATTTGAGCCACATTTACTAGACAAGGTCATAAAAATGTCTCATTTCAAGTTTTTTAAAGACAAAAATGAGGCATCAATTGCTTGTAACAAGTAAAATAAAAATCAGCCAATGGGATAAGATAAAAGATTCTTGTTTTAAGACATCTTTCTAATTTCAAGAAACTTCCCAGGCAAATTTGTCTTATCCCATTGGCAGATTTTTTTGACTTGTTACAAGCAATTTACACCTCATTTTTGTCTTAAAAAAACTTGAAATGAGACATTTTTATGACCTGGTCTGGTGAATGTGGCTCAAATTAAGAACAATAAGAGAATTTTTACTACAAATAAGACAGAATGACTTGCTTAGATTTTAATTGCAGTGCATAAGAGACAGAAAAGTTTTTGTGTTGTCATTCATATTTTCTGAAAAATGGACAAGAAATAAAAAATTCTGACGGGGTATGAAAACTTATTAGCACAACTGTTCGAATGCGATGCTGGGCTTATGAGTGTGTTCACGTAGCTACAGTCAGAGGCAGTGAGCATGAGCTGCCGCTGGCACTGAGCCACTAAGGAGGAGGGGCCAAGTTGGGATGTTGTGTTTACAAACAGGGACCAAAAAATCCTACAGACCCTACCTTTAATGACTGAAAATTGCAGAAAAAGTGAAAACTTTAAGACACAGGGCCCTAAATATGTACATGCATTACGTTTTCAAATTCAGACTGTCCAGACTGTCCTGTATTTTAATTTTCTCATGATTAGAAATTGTGATGTGGTATTGAATTAGCTCTTATTAGCTCTTATATTATTGGAGTTATATCGCCAAGATTCATCGGTTAGTGTCCCTTCATTTCAACCTCCACTTTTGTTGTTAACAGTTTGAATGAATGAATCAGAGATGGAAAAAGAGACTCAGGCCGGTTTTAAAAGTTTAGCTGTTTCTATCTGAGGTGGCGGCCGTGTTTCTACTTTGTTATGCAAAATACAAAGCTCTGCAGCCGCTTCACCGCTGTGATGCTTTCCGATCCTCCCTGTGAGAGATTAAATCACAAACTAAAAGCAGAAAGAAACTCAAAGCAGCCTCTTCTTGTTTTCTCTTCATCCTCTGAAACCTTTTCCATATTCAGCTTGTTTGTTTTTTGTCTCCGTCGCTACATTTGCACCCTGACGTAACCTGCGCTGTTTGGATGAAACAACCTGAACACACACACACACACACACACTAAATTCAATTAACTGACTGTCTCTTTCCAGCACAGAGAACACACACCGAAGTGTTCGCGGTGCCCTCTCCTCCTCCTCTGACCTCCTCTTTCCCCGGTGAACACATCCCTGACAGGCCGCTCTGAATTTCCATGACACGCTCACGAACACACAAAGAGCAACGTGAAGAGGAAACACTCCCAGGATAAAGTGGACGTCATTTCTCAGGTTGTCTGTTCTGATTTGTTTCAGCGCAGGAGACAAGAAGAAGCTTAATTCTGGAGGAGTTGAGATCTTAGTGGAGTCCAGGTTTGTGTCATGAGGGAAGATTTTAATCCTCATGTTGGGTGAAGTCATGAAACTCACCCAGTTGTGGCTCAAACTGGGAGTTTTATACAGACGGACAGATTTTGCAGTGTTTAATTTCTTGTTTTCAGATCGTAAAGCTCCTGCTCAGGAGTTTTCCTCTGGCCTCGCATTGATCCTTTTTCCAGAAACGCTCGAGTCTTCAACCTGAAACTCTTTGTGCTTTTTGTTGCCAGGTTCAGGATTGAATTGGGCGTACATCTCGAAAAACAATCCCGATCAATCCACGCTCCTCTTCTGCCAGACACCGTCCCTCTGCCAGGTTCAGAAACATTTCCACTCAAGCTCTGAGTGTTTTCTGAGGGACGTACGCCTCCAGGTTTTGGCGTGTGTTCTTGTTTTTTGGCGAATTGATTCAATTTTGAGCTTCCACCGCTTTTTTAGCTTTTGCGTCTAATTTGTTGGCGTGTAACTGGAGCGGAGAGCGGGGTTGCCAGGTCTGGAGCGACTCTTTCCACATGAACCCCCGATGCTTTTTTCCGGCGCTGATCAAACAACGCCCCTGTGCCTGCTGCTGTTATTGAACGCTGCGCACACATGGGGCCTGTTAGAGCACAAACTCACACAGACTCATAAACCAGAACAATCACTGAGTCCTGGGGCTCATTTTGGATATTTCTCTTCCCAAAGTAACACCAGAGCAGATGTTTGGAGCAGAGGCCACTTCACTTTGTCGTTAAACTTAAAGTTTCCACCTGCAGGAAATACAACCGCAACTCCAACGAAGTCGGGACGTGTAAAACGTTAATGAGATGGAAAAAAATGATTTTGATATTTATTGTTCAAACTGATCAACTTTTATTTTCACTCATTTTCGAAAGGCTCAGTCCTTCACAAGTAAAGATGGAGCCAGGTTCACCACTTTGTCAACAACTGCGTGAGCAAATAGTCCAACAGTTTAAGAACAAAAAATGAATCTGACGTCAATCCAGGCTCTGATTTCAGAGCCTGGATTGACGTCAGATCCGAGAGAACACATTCCAGTTATGAGCGGAGAAAGTTTCTCAGTAAATATGTGTCATTGTCTTTTTTGCACCATTTATTGAATTGGATGATACAAATCTCACTAAACTACAACCTGATGAAGTTGTAACGTGTAAAAACAAATAACAGGTTGATTTAAACAGGTGAGTGTCACGATTGGGTATAAAAGGAGCATCATCCCCAAAAGGCTCAGTCCTTGGTTCACCACTTTGTCAACAACTGCGTGAGCAAATAGTCCAACAGTTTAAGAACAATGTTTCTCAACTTTGTCCAACTGCAGGAATTGATGGATTTCATCATCTACAGACCATAATATCATCAAAAGATTCAGAGAATCTGGAGAAATCTCTGCACGTAAGCAGCAAGGCCCAAAACCAACATTGAATGGCCGTGACCTTTGACCCCTCAGGCGGCGCTGCATTAAAAACCCACATCATTGTGTAAAGGATATTAGCACGTGGGCTCAGGAACACTTCAGAAAACCATTGTCAGTTAACACAGTTCATCACTACATCTACAAGTGACAGTTCAAACTCTACCATGCAAAGACAAAGTCAGACATCAACAACACACACAAACACCGCCGCCGAAATAATCACAATATTTCTAAATTTTTTCGTACAATCTGAGATGTAATCTTTCACCTGTGTTCGGTTACATCCAGGTTGTAGAGAAGAAATCAGTACTTAAAGCTCCTACTGTGTTGTTTTTCTTTTTTCTGAGTATGATCAAAGTAATTTTCATAAACTTTAACCTCTGCAGCTGGAGAATGAAGCACTGGAGGCACCAAAACCTGCAGTTCCATGAGTTGCCACTAGAGGCTGGCTCCATAAGTGAGTCAACTCCCATAGATCTCCATGTTAAAAGTCTACAACTTTAGAAATCATGAATAACCAATAGGAGATTGTGCAGCTTAAGTGATGTCAAAGCCTCAGATTGTGAGCGTCGTCTTTGCAGCTTCAGTCCTGACGTGTTTCTTTAACTCTGTCCTTCAGAGTTCAAACTCTACCATGCAAAGACAAAGTCACACATCAACAACACACACAAACGCCGCCGCCACCCATGGCAACATGGGTAAGTGTCCCAGTATCTGTGAAGGCAGCATTAATGCTGAAAGGTACAAACAGGTTTTGGAGCAACATCTGCTGCCATCCAAGACACTTTGTCTTTTTCAGGGACGTCTCTGATTATTTCAGCAAGACGATGAAACCAAGACACATTCTGCTCCTGTTACAACAGCGTGGCTCCGTAGTAGAAGAGTGCAGCTGCTAGACTGACCTGCCTGCAGTCCAGACCTGTCCCCCCTTAAAGAATTCCAGCTCCAAAGCTTCAACAACTAGTGTCTTCAGTTAAAACGTGAAGTTTATTTCCGTCAGTGACACTCTAAAGTGCCCATTAAGTCTCTGACTTTAAGTGAATACTGGACGGAGTTTACAGGTTATAAAAACTCAGACTTTGTTATCTGATTCTGCTGAAGTGGAGAGGGATTTAAAGTTAATTAAGTGCGTTTGAAGAAGGGCATTAGTGGAGGAATGATACAGATGACTCTGTCGTACAGTGGAGCGATTGTTCCTGCTGTGACCCAGACTTTCCACAGCTTCAACAATAACACGGCCATTAATCTCCTGTATCCCATCTTATCTCTCACTGCAGAGACTACCAGCATGTGTCACTGTCCACATCCTGCACTCTGTGTGTGTGTGTGTGTTGTGTAGAAGTGTGTGTGTGTGCAGGAAAAAATGAGGTGTCTATTTATCTCCATTAGGCTGGAGTTCAATCATCCGTCAGTGTTATCGCTGGATTGAGACAAATGTTCAACACGTCCTGTCCTCATAACCTACTGTGTGGGTATGAACACACACACACACACACACACACACACACACACACACACTGATTATTGTGCTCTTCAGATGTGGAAAAAGATGATAAAGTATTTCCTTGTGATTATCAAATCTGCCTCTCGAGAGTACGTTCAACTTTAAACTTTTCTTCTTGCTGCAAATGTTGATACACAGTTTTTAATGGTTTGCAAAATCATAGAAACTCAACATCTAATTGAAAAGTTTTGCAAAGACAACAAAGTTAAGGTGGAGACAAAGTGCTGAGAAGTTGTGTGATGCTAAAAAAACGTATTCTAGTTTCATAGATGTTGAGATACAGTAGAGTTCAACACTTTCTTCAAAGCTTCAGGAGGGAATAGTTCAAAATCTTAAGACTAAAGTTTCTTGGTGTAAACTTAAAAAGGATTTTGGGACATTAACATTCATCCATTTTCTTCCAAACCGACCAATCATGGAGAAAAGGCGACAGAATCACATCGTCTGCAAAGAGTCGAACTCGAGCATGAAGTCGGGGAAAATCAACGAGCACAGAGGACGTTTCATTGTTTCGATGTTTCGTTGTTCCCATGACCTCGTTCGTCTCCGTTCATCCCGCACACTAAGAGCTACAGCTCCTACTTTATAGGAAGGATTACCCATAATGCCTCACCTCCCCGGCGTTTGATCCCATTCTCCAGGGATCCTACCTACTGTGGGCAAAGACTCAGTGTTTACAGAGGAGACTTCAAATCCACGGCTCTGAGACTTTTACCCATGATGCTCTGCCCCGGGTTTCCACAGACTCAGTGAAGTCCAGATCAAATCCCTCTGGGTTTATTAAACATGAAAACCAAAGATAGAAACAACAAAGTCAGAGTCAGCTCATTTCTTTGGAGCTAAAAACGCCAGAATAACGTTTTATTATCACATATTTCTGAGTGTATTAATAAAACTGTGGTTCTTGTTTGGAGCTGAACCCAAACTTCACTTTCAATTTAACGACCATTTTCCACTAATGAATCAAAATCAACGTGTAAAAAACTCGAGGTACCTCCCGTCTTTCTGTCTCTACAAATCTTCTTCTTCTCTCCTCGTTTTTCCTGAACACTCTTTCCTTCATCTCTACACTTATCTCCTCTCTGCTCATTGATTTATTCCCCTTCCTGATTATAGTTCAACTTCCAATTTATCAAGGAAAGTAGTTTAGTCTGTGCTGACTTCAGTCACACTTTTGGAATCGCTTGGGAATAGTTAAAGAGGGGTACTGTGCCCCTGTAGTGTCTTTACACGATCAACAACTCAAAAAACCTAAATTTTCCTCTCCTTTTATTCCATGAGGTCATGAAGTCATGATTACTACGTTTTTTCAAAGCAATTTGTTTGCATGTTTTTTTCTTCTTCTTCTTTTTTTAAGTTAAAGTTGATTAATTGGGTTCTACAGTGCAGCTGCTGTCTCTTTAAGGCTTTCCGCTCCACAAACCCCTCCCTCTGACTGACCTTAGTGTTTGAGGACCTCGTTAGATTCTTGTGCTATTTTTAAAACGTAGTGTTTTGATTAGTTTACAGACAAAATCAAGGCTTTCTAAAGGTTTAAAAATCTGCACACGCTCAGTTTGAACATCCAGCTTTGAGACTTTAAAGGTTTTTAGTTAAATTCAATCTTACTCTACTACTCTACTGGTGAGTTCATGATTGTTATGCTGCAAAAAAACTGAAATCTAAGGAAGTTTTTGTGTCTTTTATTAAGGAGAAAAAGTAGTTTCATACATAATATGAGCCACATTTCCCAGACTAGACCAGAAAAATGTTTTGTTTCAAGATATTAAAAGACAAAAATGCTGTTTGAGAAGCTCGTAACAAGTATAAATCATCTGCCAACGAGGTAAGAAAAAGTTTCTTGTGTTAAGACATTACTCTTATTTCAAGACACTTGACGAGCAACGCTGTTTTTACTCGTAACAAGTCATTAAACCTAAACGATAACAGGACGATCACCACCTCATCCTCTGTTTCTAAAATCTCTCTCTCTCTCGGTGCGTCACACAGGAATGCTGAGCTCACTGCGATTATAAATTCCTGCTCGTTGTTTTCGCTGCCAACTGTCATCGGAGACTTCCAGCAGATTTCAAACATTCCTGCGTCTCCTCTTCAGACGTGAAGGATCAGCTTTTTATCTCACTGTCACAAACCTCACAGGCTGCGAGTGTGAAACCAGCAGAGGGGCCTGGGTCTCCTCAGGGGGGGGTGTTAAGGACTTTAGGAAGCTGCTACCGTGAGCAAACACACCCCCCTCTGTGAGGAACAGCAGGGGGTCTGCACACACACACACACACTCACACACACACACACACACTTTTGTGTCGGGTCTGCAGTGGTGGTGGCGCACAGATGCAAAGCAGACCTCATCTGGGAGGACGGGGGGAACAGAGGGGGGGGTGGCGAGCTTCCGGCTGAAGAAAACAAAGCGTGTGTGTCGTACTTCGCTTTGATGTTGAATTTCAACACTAGAAGAAAAAAAAAGGAGGGAATTATGGAGAAGAATTGGATCAATGTGAAACTTTAAGACTTCTTATTGAACTAATTCTGTCATTTTTTATACTTCCTGTGTCCTAATTCACAGATTTCACTTTCAAAATTAAGTAAATTTGCAAAAATTAAGGTAAATTTGAGGATCAGACCTAGGGCTGAACTATTTAGAAAAAGATCTAATTGTGATTTTTCTGGCAGATAAAGCGATTTCAATTGGATTCACAATTTTCTTTAAATCAAACTTTAGTGAAGTTTTCACAATGTACAGAAACATTTACAAACTTGACAGAAAATTACATCAAACCATTGAATCATCTAAAGCTTTTACTCTAATGTGAGGATGAAAATGAAAACTGAAGGTAAGAATTGTTTCAAACTTTTAAATAAAAGGTGAATATTTTAATATAAAAAGTGAAAATTTTGAGAAATAAAGACAAAATTCTGAGACATAAAGTCAAGATTTTGAGATGAAACTTCTTAAGTTTAAGAAATCAGTTTAAGATCATGTGAAAAAAGTCCAAACTTTCTCATTTAAGGTCAAAATTTTAAGATGACAAAAGTCTAAGATAAAAAGTCTACGTTTTGAAATAAAGGCAGTTTTTGAGATAAAAAGTTGAAATTTTGATAGAAAAAGTCAAATTCTAAGATTTAAGTTGAAGTTTTGAGAAATAAATACAGAGGCAAAAAAATAAAAAGAAAATTTTTTCGAAAAGTTGACGAATTTTGACTCTTCTCAAAACCGAACACCCATTCCTGTTTTTTCTAAACCGGACTTTTTAAATTGTATTTTTAGTTTTAAAAACTGAAGAACAAAAAGAGCTATCTTTGACTCTTAACTTTTAAAAATGGTGTAGCGCAAAATATCCTTAATTGTGTCAAGTTAAATAAAATAAATCAACAACAATCCCAAGGAAAAAAGAGTCTTTCCCAACAGTCTCACACTCGATTTTTTTTACTTGTTACAAGCAATTTACACCTCATTTTTGTCTTAAAAAACTTGAAATAAGACATTTTTATGACCTGGTCTGGTGAATGTGGCTCAAATTAAGAACAATAAGACAATTTTTGCTACAAATAAGACAGAATGACTTGCTTAGATTTCAGTTTTTGCAGTGATTATGTTGCTGTAATGTGCTCAAATATAGAAATTGATGCTCATTTACATCTATTAGGAATGTGATAAACTATTTCAGTCTGTAAAAGTAAAATTAAAAAGTTAAAAATATGACGCCGTCCTTGGAAATATTTGATCTTTATTGGACAGTTAAAAGCTAAAAACGCTACAAAAAGTTGATTTTAGTTTGTTTAAACCACCAATTCAGTAAAATTACCCTCGACTAATTACAGTTAAGAGTCAAAGCATCTTTTCTGAGCCTGGTCCCACTTTCCTCCGTGCACCTTAACGGACAAAAAGCGGAGAATAATTGGTACCAGAGCTGAATAACTGCCTTTATCCTGTCCCAGAAGAAAATTGAATCACGGAGTCTAGACCGTCCAATCTAAAGTCTGAGGAGAAAAGAAAATCCATTAACACTCATCAGTGGAAACAAGCGACGCCAGCTGAAGACGACTTTAAGAGAGAATCATTCAACAAAAAAAAAAACACTTTTCTACTCGAGCCGATGGAAACCCTGACGTTTTTATGTGTCATTAAAGAATATTTATGGAAATTCACGCAGACATCTGTGGCTGATTGGCAGAAATAATAAAGATTTGACTTTTAAGAGTCCAAACTCTGTCAGCTGGATTTGGCTGGAGGAAGATAAATACACAGACTCAGTCAGAGAGAATCAAACTGGGAGATTAAGACGTGAACTGAAGAAATAAAAATATTCAGAAGAGTCACCAAACTGTTTCCTGAAGGTGCAGAAACTCTGAGAGCGGTGACTTTAGAATAGAAACTTCTGCAGCTGGTTGCACTTGGACTGATTCCCTCTTTAAAAGGAGAATAATCTCTAAAAGGAAGCTCTGATTTTTCCAGTCCCACTCTGAGAGGAAGCAGGAAAAAAAAACAGCTGATATCAGAGAGTGGGACGACACAGGTGCTGCTTCCATCTGAGAGGAGGTGGAAACCAGAGAATAAAAACACAGGCAGAGGTTTTTATCATGAGTGGGTTTGTTCCATAAACTCCTGACGTGACCTTTGACCCAAACTAAACCCACTGCAAACTGGAAAAGTGCAGTAACTAGACCCTTTGGAGATCCTGCAAAAATAAACAAATAGATTCATAACCCAAACGTAAAAAATTGATGTAAATTAAACGTGAATGATGTATTTAAGCTCATTTCTGTCAGTTAAAAATATAAAAATGAATAATTGGCTTTGTTGAGGTTTTGTCCCACGATCTTCAATCAACATTTTGGATAAAATAGTTGAAGTTTTTAGATAAAAGTCAAGTTTTGAGATAGTCAATGTTTTGACCTCTTCCTCATATTTTGATTTAAAAAACTTTGAGTTTTTATCTCAAAATGTTAACCTTTTATCTTAATATTTCAAATTGTAATATTATTTTTTCAACTTTTTTCTCAAATTTTTGACTTAGACTCAATATCTTGACTTTTTATTAAAAACATTGATTTTTTTTTGGCCTGAAAATGTTGACTTTTTATTCATGATTTGACTTTATCTCAAGGCTTCAGCTTTTAATCGAAAATTTTTTGATTTTTTATCTCAAAACTTTAACTTTTTATAAAAAATTTTTTGACTCTTCCATCATATTTTGGACTAAATCTCTGAGTTCAGACTTTTTATCTCAAACTTTGACTGTTATATATAAAAATTATGAAACGAAAGGATACTCTTGTGGATCCTGCAGAAATAAATAAGTAGCTTCATAACCTAAACATTTATTCTAAAAGCTTGTTTTACTTTTTTTAAGTGGAATTTTCCCATTTCTATCTTTTGAAAATATACAAAATGAAAATGTGGCTTTGTTGAGATTTTATCCAACAATATTAAGTCAAATTTTGTAAGAAAAACAATTGAAATATCAGGACAAAAGTCAAAATTCTGACTTTGTATCTCAATATTTCAACTTTCTATCTCAAATTGTTGACCTTTTACCTCAATATTTCACAATTATTTAATCAAATTTTCAACTTTTTTTCATATTTTTGACTTCACCTCAAAATCTTGATTTTTTTTTTAAAGCATTGATGATTTTTGTGGCCTGAAATTTTTAACTTTTTTCTCATAATTTGACTTAATGTCATCATTATGACTCTTAATCTCAAGGGTTCAGCTTTTTATCTCAGAATTTCAACTTAACTTAAAACTTTGACTATTATATCTAATTATTATTACTTTTTGTCACATTTTTTTACTTTTAATCTCAAAATTTTTCCTTTAGACCACAAAATTTTGACTTTTCATCTCAATTGTTCAACTTCTTATCTCAATATTTTTGACTTTTATCTTAAAATTTTGATTTTTTTCTCTCAAAATTTAAACCTTTGTATCTCAGAATGTTGACCTTTAAAACATTCAATATTTTAAATTGTATATCAAATTTTCAACTTTTTCTTATATTTTTGACTAAGCCTCAAAATCTTGACTTTTTATTAAAAATGTCAATTTTTTTGCCAGAAAATTTCGACTTTTTTCTCATAATTTGACTTTGCGTCATCATTATGACTCTTTATCTCAAGGGTTCAAATTTTTATTTCAAAATTTTTGACTTTTTATCTCAAAATTTCAACTCTTTATCCAAAAATGTTGACTTTTCCATCATATTTTGGACTAAATCTCTGAGTTCAGACTTTTTATCTCAAACTTTGACTGTTTTATCTAAAAATTATGACTTTTTTGTCACACTTTTTGCCATTAGATCACAAAATTTTGACTTTTTATCTCAACTTTTCAACTTCTAATCTCAACTCTCACACTTTTTTTTCGAGAGATTCTGCCTTTTATCAAGAAATTCATACTTTTTGTCACATTTTTTAAACTTTATTTTGAAGTTTTGACAATTTGTCTGAAAATTTTGACTTTTTATCTGAACATTTTGACTTCTACCTCTTTTTTTTTTTTTTTCAACTTCATTCCGGCCAAGAAAAATGTCAACAGGCCACATTTCCATAATCATGCCTCCCCTCATGCTTAAATAAAATGAAAAAAGTATATAAATCTGCTCAGTGCAGAGTTTTATTATAAATATCAACAGCCTGTAGAACAAGCGGAGAATATTCAGGACATTTTGGGAGTATTTTATAAAATCCCTCCATATAATTTCATGACCAAAAAGAGAACGTGTCGGGGTAAAATAGGACTAAAGTCTCTCTGACTAATCACAAACTGACTCCTCGACTGTGTTTGTGGCTGCAGGACAACAGGCAGAGGAAATATGTGAGGAGCTGTGAGTCTTTATTTTCATGCCCGTGTGTTTGTTCCTGTTTATCCTCAGAGCGGATCCAAAGATCAGACCATTAAAGGCAGAATGCGCCACTACAAACACCCCAACAGGCCTCAGGAAAACAGATAACACCAACATTTTCCTGAAGGAGAAAGTCGCTCTGCTGCTCAGAGACGTCTGGTTTCTCTAAAGGCTGGCACTGAGCTTTACCTTTTAAGGAAGAAAGAAGCAGAAACTCTTCATCCACAAAACTGTGACTGAAACTGAAAACTGTGACTCATATTCTAGACTTTACGGTACTAATATTTGTCAGTTTCTACAACAAAATGTGACCAAAACTGAAAAATGTGACACATATTCTAGACTTTACGGTACTTATATTTGTTAGTTTCTACAATAAAACGAGACTCATATTCTAGACTTTAAAGTATTTATATTTGTCGGTTTCTACAACAAAATGTGACTCATATTCTAGACTTTACGGTACTTATATTTGTCAGTTTCTACAACAAAATGTGACTAAAACTGAAAAGTGTGACTCATATTCTAGACTTTACGGTACTTATTATCGATTATTAACTTTTATTGTTGCTTGCTATTTGATTCACTGTTTGTTTGTTTGTTGTTTGTTTGTTGATTTTGTCCCTGCTGTAAAGCACTTTGTGAACTGTTGTTTTTTAAGGTGCTCTATAAATAAAGTAATTATTATTATTATTATTATTTGTCAGTTTCTTCATTAAAGTGTGACTCAAACAGAAAAATGTGACTCAAACAGAAAAATGTGACCCATATTCTAGACTTTACAGTACTTATATTTGTCAGTTTCTACAACAAAATGTGAACCAAACTAAAATATGTGACTCATATTCTAGACTTTACGGTACTTATATTTGCCAGTTTCTACAACAAAATGTGACCCAACTAAAATATGTGACTCATATTCTAGACTTTACGGTACTTATATTTGTCAGTTTCTACAACAAAATGTGACTCATATTCTAGACTTTACGGTACTTATATTTGTCAGTTTCTACAACCAAATGTGACTAAAACTGAAAAGTGTGACTCATATTCTAGACTTTACGGTGCTTATTATCGATTATTAATTTTTATTGTTGCTCGCTATTTGATTCACTGTGTGTTTGTTTGTTGTTTGTTTGTTTGTTTGTTGATTTTGTCCCTGCTGTAAAGCACTTTGTGAACTGTTGTTTTTAAAGGTGCTCTATAAATAAAGTTATTATTATTATTATTATTATTATTATTATTATTATTATTATTATTATTATTATATTTGTCAGTTTCTTCATTAAAGTGTGACTCAAACTGAAAAATGTGACTCAAACAGAAAAATGTGACCCATATTCTAGACTTTACGGTACTTATATTTGTCAGTTTCTACAACAAAATGTGAAACAAACTGAAATATGTGACTCATATTCTAGACTTTACGGTACTTATATTTGTCAGTTTCTACAACAAAATGTGAACCAAACTAAAATATGTGACTCATATTCTAGACTTTACGGTACTTATATTTGTCAGCTTCTACAACAACAAAATGTGACTCATATTCTAGACTTTACGTTACTTATATTTGTCAATTTCTACAACAAAATGTGACCAAAAATGTAAAATTGTGACTATATTCTAGACTTTACGGTACTTCTATTTGTTAGTTTCTAAAGTTAGAAATGAGTGAATATGTAGGATCAGGGGTTGAAGAATTGCTTGTCAGTTGCTCCATTCTCTCATGTGGTGTAAACAGGAGCTGTTTCACCTTTCTAAGTCATTTCAACCAACTTTGACTCATCCTGTTGCTTTATTATTTCCATCACCCTCAGGTTTCCCCCTCCAGAAAACATGAGCGAGGCCTCACAGCTCTTTTCCGATGTAAAACTCCCCTCAGCTTCATGAAACAGGTTTAAAGTTGGGGGTGAAAGACTTTTCCTGAATGGAGTCAGGAAACCCATTAGAGTTTTTTTAACTCACGTCGTGACAGATCAGGAAAAAGTCTGAGTCTCTGGAGCCGTTTACATCCTGCTGCTACTTTTATCAGTCGACCTATTTCCTCTAGTTCACACTTTCTGTTTTAAAAAGAAACATTATACAAGAGAAAGATTCAAATTTTCTCTTTTTTTGTGGTTGCAAACTTGTGGTGAAGGCTTCAGTGAGTCATGAGGACAGGTCGACCCGTCCGCTCACCTCGCAAAGTTACATAAGCTCCTTCTTCAAGTGAATGGAGCTGAAAACGCACGAGGAGCTCGAGCCTTTAAGGGAAAGAAGTTTCCAGAGCTGGACGTGATCCAGACGGTTAATAAAAGACTGGAGGAAGGAGGAGGTGACGGTGACCTCTTACTCTTTCCTTCGTCGTACTCTCTTCTTTAATGCACTTTATAGGGAGTTTAATCAGAGTTAAAAACACGCCGCACTAACTCTGAGGAGAATGAAACCGCTGCAGGTTGTTTGAAATGAAAAAGCAGAGCCAGGAGCTCAGGAAAAATCATTTCCAGAGAGCTGAGTCTGACCTGCATGGCTGCGTTTGTGGGGGATATCGCTTACAGGTAATGAATGCACCCCCTATCTCTGCAAACCTGCACATAAACCCCGGCCTCTTTCCCACAGGGATTACTGTGTCTGTGTGTGTCCGTCAGCGTGTGTTTCAGCCCGTGTGTGTGCAGAGAAGTGAGTTCATCTACGCGAGTATCTGCCGAACAGAATCGTCTTCAGTTACAGCGAAGGAGTCGACTTCATGATGAGGTGAACGACGCCAGGAGCTGACAGCTTTAATGTTCCAACGCCATCAATTACCTTTAATCACTAACGTTTAAATCTGACTTTCCCACAGGAGATGAAGTTATATTTCAGGAAAAAGTCAAATCAGAGAAGTAGCCCCTGTTTTTGTTTCTGGGAAAGGGTAAAACAGATGAAGTGGATTTGAGTCAAAATAAACACAACAAATCTGCAGCTTCGTGACTTTAGTGTCCGTGACTTTGAGACCTCGCTTATAAAACTGAAGTTTTTATTGTCTCGAGTTATAAATCTTACTTCATCCTCATGAATGATGTCAGTTCAGTTCAGTTCAACAGGTGCCACATGTACAGTAGTTAAACCAATCACCAAGTGTTCTTTAAATTACCGTAACTGTTCAACTATTGGAGCCCGCAAAAAATCCAAACAGCTCCTTAAAGAAGGAAAATAAACTTCACAGTGATATCTGAGGTGCTATGGTTCTAATAGCAGAGAAACCATCAGTAAAACAAAATCTGCCAATGGGATAAGATAAAACATTATTGTCTTTCGACATCTTTCTAATTTTAAGAAACTTCCCGGGCAATTCGTCTTATCCCATTGGCTGATTTTTTTGACTTGTTACAAGCAATTTACACCTCATTTTTGTCTTAAAAAAACTTAAAATAAGACATTTTTATGACCTGGTCCGGTGAATGTGGCTTAAATTAAGAACAATAAGACAATTTTTACTACAAATAAGACAGAATAACTTGCGTAGATTTCAGTTTTTGCAGTGTAGATGATTCCCTAACTTTATCCCTCCATAACTTTCTGAGGATTTTGTTTGTCTAAAATGGTTTTCTCAGTATTTTCTGTCTCGTTCAGACGTGTGATCCTGGGTTTAACCTGACAGTCAGCCTGAAATCAAACATATTGAAAGATTACACACACAACATCTGTTTGAAATAAGGTGGAAAATCCTCTGAGCATCTTCTCCGTTCTTTCAGTAAAGTGTTAAATCAGTTATTCTGCTTCACATGAACGTTCCCATGAAGAGATGTTTGTAGGTTTGATGGCGCTCACTGAAGATCAAAGACGTCAAATCTGACTAAAATATTTCCATCAGAGACGCAGAAACGTTTCTGTGCGTTTGTAGATTTCAGATTATTTGTTGTAACTCATCCTTTAAAAGAAGAAACTTCCTGTGCAGAATGGGATGTTTTGTCCATCAAAGGTAGAAAACCCCAGAGATGGAAACGCAGCACGGTAGGCGACTCTCTGGCGATGTCATCAGGACGCCGCTTTACGTCTGATGGAGTGAGAGCTCCCACGCGCCCGTGTAACCCGAGAAAGAGCGAGGCGGTCGAGGGCCCCCGAGGGCCTCTGTAAACGGTTTATTTGAATCTGAAAGGGCTTGTGTGTGTGTTTGTGAAGATGAGGAGGAGCAGAGGTGACAGGTGGGATCTTTCATGTTGATGTCATTCACAGTGATGGACCGTAGGTGTGTTTTTCTGTACCTGTAACTTCAGTCTCACAGAGAAAACACATGAACAACAAAAAGCAACGTAAAAGGTGCAACAAGGTTTTGGTTAGTTCATATGTTCCTCTGAGGGATGTGATATCTGAGGCGCTGTGGGAAAAGCGTGGATACTTCTCTCTGACAGCTGTTTCCTCACAGTCGACACTTAAACTGCCAACATTTGCAGAAAGAGAAAGAGACGCAGCATCCTCCGGCCCCTTAGGCCAATAACCTGAATATCCTGAAGCGTTTGTGTTTCCTCTGGAGCCGTGGAGGCTCTGAAACAACTCGAGGAGCACGATGACAATGTCCATAAAAGATAAATCAGTCGTTTATGAGATATTTTCATGCTTTTCTGTGCAGCGTCAGGAAGGATGTTTTAACGTACACTGAGCTTCACAGGCTCTAAAAGGAGGCTGCTCTACTTTATGTGGTGACTTTTGTCACATAAACACAAATAAAAGTGAACATTTATCCTCACCAGTGGATGTAAAAGAGGTTAAAGTAGATAAAGACCTCAGTGAAACTCTTTCTGATTGTGATAAAATAAGAGATTCAGGTTCATTTGGGTATTTCTTCAAAGTTTTTAATCCTCAGTCAGAATATTTGTGTTTCAACACGAGGTTATTTGAGGACGGGTGTCTCATTTCTTCACGTTTCCTTCCACAGGTCAGTGACCTTTCCATCAGCCTGAAGCTCCAGTTTAAACCTTTATCTCTGAAATCAGAGCCTGGATTGACGTCAGATCCGAGAGAACACATTCCAGTTATGAGCTGAGAAAGTTTCTCAGTAAATATGTGTCATTGTCTTTTTTGCACCATTTATTGAATTGGATGATACAAATCTCACTAAACTACAACCTGATGAAGTTGTAACGTGTAAAAACAAATAACAGGTTGATTTAAACAGGTGAGTGTTATGATTGGGTATAAAAGGAGCATCATCCCCAAAAGGCTCAGTCCTTGTTTCACCACTTTGTCAACAACTGCGTGAGCAAATAGTCCAACAGTTTAAGAACAATGTTTCTCAACTTTGTCCAACTGCAGGAATTGATGGATTTCATCATCTACAGTCCATAATATCATCAAAAGATTCAGAGAATCTGGAGAAATCTCTGCACGTAAGCAGCAAGGCCCAAAACCAACATTGAATGGCCGTGACCTTTGACCCCTCAGGCGGCGCTGCATTAAAAACCCACATCATTGTGTAAAGGATATTAGCACGTGGGCTCAGGAACACTTCAGAAAACCATTGTCAGTTAACACAGTTCATCACTACATCTACAAGTGACAGTTCAAACTCTACCATGCAAAGACAAAGTCACACATCAACAACACACACAAACGCTGCCGCCCATGGCATCATGGGTAACTGTCCCAGTATCTGTGAAGGCAGCATTAATGCTGAAAGGCACAAACAGGTTTTGGAGCAACATCTGCTGCATCCAAGACACTTTGTCTTTTTCAGGGACGTCCCTGATTATTTCAGCAAGACAATGAAACCAAGACACATTCTGCTCCTGTTACAACAGCGTGGCTCCGTAGTAGAAGAGTGCAGCTACTGGACTGAACTGGACTGTCTTTGTAGTGTATTCAATTGAATGAAGGTTAAACAGGATTTGCAAATCACTGTAGTCTTTCTTTATTTACGTTTTACACAATGTCCCATCTTCACTGGAATTAGAGAAGTATTTCAGTGCATCAAACGAGTTTCCCTCAATTCTCAGATCTTTCTCCTTTTTAATTCCCCTCCTCTCCCCTCGATCCTCTCACTGGAGAAACGACGCCAAAAAGCCAGATTAACAAACAGCCTCTGCTCTGAATTTCCTTCTTATCACCTAAAGAAACACAGCAGCTCTTTGGTCCAAAAATGGAAACTTCATCTCCGTCTCATGCCCAAAAAGACGAGGATGTTTCCCAGCGCTGATGATTCAAAGTCTTTATAAACACTTCCCCTCTACGTCCTTAAAGCAGTCGGAGAGCTGCAGGAGAGTCAGGACAAAGGAATCCAGACTGAACAATGAGGAGGATGCGACGCATGAAGAGCTGAGACAAAAAGACGAGAGACTGGAGGGATGGGCTGAGGTGGAGGGCCATGAAAAGTGCAATAAAAAAGAGAAACAGTCGACTAAAAGTTCCTCACTTCTTGTCATGAAACGTGATTAAACCCAGCAGCAGGTGCAGCGTTTCATAAAAATATAAATACAAACGTCAGCTTACACATCCAGAGATGATGCTTCTTATTTTAGCTGAATGATAAATCACCGGAATATTTTAGGATCATTTAAGTTGAGAGAAAATCTGACTAAAGATGTAGGAGCCAAATTTCAGCGGCTGATTTCTGGCAGCGGGTTTCATCCCTCTCATAGTGTCACTGCGGTTTTTACAGAAGCATTAACAGCATTAAAGCAGGAGGCATATGGTAAACTTGAAATGAACCCAGGCACTTGTTAGATTAGTCATTTAAAAACGCCCACGAAATACACAGCGACGTACGTTCACAGCCAAATCCACTTCACGGGAGGAATCAGAGGATTTGGAGCCAAAACATTCAGGAGGTTTTTTACAGAGCGGCGCTTTCTCAACCTAAAGGTGCTTCAACACACGAGGAAACGCACGAAATTAAGTTTTTATACCGACACCAACGACTCACGACGTAACAAGGTTTATACATAAGTTCAATTATTTTAAAGGAAACAGCTCAGGGAAGAAGATAAGCAGGCGAAGTAAAGAAAGAAGGAAAACAAGCAAAGGGGTCAATGACAAAAAGAGGGTCTAAAAACGTATTTTTGAAGAATTATGTTTTCTAACAGATTTCAGTAGTTGACCAACATTTCAAAGTTTTTAGGTTCATTATTTTTTAGTATTTTTAATTTGAGCACCCAAAAATGTCAGGTGGTGCAACCAAATATATGAAAATATATTTATATGTTCCTGTTATTTTTTCTGTGTGAAATTATTGGCAAGTATCTCTCAAGTGTCTGTAGTGACTCATACATTTTCATTTTGTGTGTTTCATTTCTTTTATTTGTGAATAAGATAAATAATTTGATGTTAAAATAACATTTCACATTATNTGTTTTATTTAAAAAGGTTCAAGCATAAAATAATGCCACTGTATTTTTAATTTCCATTTACAATAACTGACATTCAATTTTTAGAGTTTAATTACTGTGGATACTTGTCAGGACGGTTGCACCACCTGACATTTTGGGGGTTTGAGGAACCAAAACACAAAAAAACATGTTATATTTTAATAGTTTAAAGATGTGTTCAAATAACACAGGTTTCATAGAATAAAGAAATACATGTGATGAAATACTCAATTCATGATGGAAGGAAATATTACACTCAGACACAAAAAAAGAGGGAAGGAAGGAAATAAGAAAGCAAGTTATGATGGATGGAAATGAGCTTTTAACCCCAAACAGCCAAACGTACAATATTGATACTTGAGTTCAAAGACCTCTATTTTATCAAAATGAAAAATAGTTTCTTTAAAAACCTGTTAAAGATATTTTTAAAAACATTTTCTACCACCTTGAGGATTGTCATATCACTACAGTCAGCTCAAGTTTTATTTTGGCCCTTTTTAAAATCTCATGAAATCATCCACTCACATATTTTCAGGAAAATTATTGCTGATTTTCAAGAAGTTGCAGCAAGAATAACATCAAAACAGTTACTTTTTCTTTTTAAATAAGTGCTTTCTGCGTGAAATAAATGCATATTTACTCAAAACTTTACTGAAACAGATTTAAAAAAAGCTGATTATATCATGAATGAAATAACAAAGCAATACTTTTTGTGGAGTTTGTTAAATTAAAAAGGTTAAATTTTTCAGACTATTTCTTGTTAGGTCAGGCTTTAAGGAAGGAAGGAAGGAAGTAGGAAACAAGGAAGAAACTTAGTGAGAAAGGAAGAAAGGAATAATGCAGAGAAGATAGGAAGGAAGGAGGAAGCAAGCGAAGTGAAGAAGGAGGAAAGGAAGTAAAGACGGGAGTTTCGTTTTAAGAGTTTTATTTTGATTATTGATTTATTATTTGATGATCATAAGTTTATCTGTGGACGCTCCTTCACTCTGACTTTTCTCAACAGCTTTTACAGCATCCATGTTTGGTTCATCCCATAATGCAACACCTCGCTCCTGCGCTTTATGCTGCAGATATTAACGGAGCATGAAGACGTTTCTCTGTGCGAGTGACGACGCGTCAGATAAGGTCAGTGGAAGATTATCATCATGTTCTCGCTCGGCCCCATAAACTGTTCACCAGAGGAAAGAGAGCAGAGCTGCTCACAGGAAGTGCTTTGGTGAGGGGGGCTTTCCACCGTTACCGCGGCAACGGTGACCACAAACATATACTTTGACCCCTGAGAAGAGAGAGAGAGAGAGTGTATGTGTGTGTGTGTGTGTGTGTGATGGAGGAAATTACACATCACACATGTCCAAAGTGCTGAGTGGCCAGAGGAGATGTTTGGGCTCATGAGGTCTCATCTGTGTGTGTGTTTGTGTGTGTGTGTGTGTTTGTGTGTGTTTGTGTGTGTTTGTGTGTGTTTGTTGTTGGCTTGCATGCATAGCTTTGTCCTCCACACCCAGTCGAATTAGCGTTTATCCTCTGACCGGGTGTGAAGTGAAGCAATAGTTTGGGGGTCTGCCCGTGTGAGAACGAGTCTTTTTTGGATCCTGGAGACTTGGAGAGTTAATGAGTTTTCAGGATGAATAACCAGCCCACCATTCAAACCCTGTGACCCCGGTCAAAGGTCTGAAACAGTCACAACTCACAGGTTCTTTAAGGTCGATTAAAGATGAAAAGTGCTCATCCAAATGAGACACACACACGAAAGAAAATCCACGTATAGAAAAGAGTAAAGCAACAACGACACAATGATAGAGTTTTTTTTCTGCAGCTGTTTCCATTTTAAAACCACAACTTGTGGTTGGACATAAGTCATCCTATTGTTCAAAATATGCAAACATTAAATCTGAAAACTCGCCCTTGACTTCTCTATGACTTTTTTTTCCACCAGAGTTTCATTCGCCTCACAAAAGCCAAACGATTCATCCTGATGAGAACATGAACGTCAGATCCAATATTCAGCCTCTGATGCATTTCACTGGATCTCCAAATCTGAACCTCATGGTGACTTTAACGAATCAGTTACAGAATCTCATGATACTCTTTTTCAACCATTATTAGAACCGAAACTTCCAAAAAGTGAAGGTTCTGGAGTGGCCATCTCAGTCTCCTGACCTCAATATCATTGAGCCACTCTGGGGAGATCTCAAACCTGCAGTTCATGCAAGACAGAGCAAGAATTTACAGGAACTGGAGGCTTTTTGCCAAGAAGAATGGTCAGTTTTGAGATAAAAGTTGAAATTTTGCACAAAAGAGGGGAAGAAAATCCAAATATTTTGAGAAAAAGATTTAGATAAATAGTCAAAATTTTGAGATACAAACCCCAAAACATTGAGTAAAAAGACAAATTTTGACACAATTGAGTTAAATTCTTAAGACTAAAAGTTGAATTTGGGATAATTTAGTCACAATCTGAGATATAAATTTGAAATATGGGAATTGTAGGACAGTCAAAATTTGAAAAAAAAAGTCAAATTCTTGAGATAAAAAATCAAACCTTGAGAAAAGACCAATATTTGAGATAAAGGACAAAATTGAGAGAAAAACCAAAGCAATGTTGGGATGAAGTCAAAATTTTAACATAAAAAGTTGATATTTTTACAGAAGAAGTCATATTCCTGAAACTAAAAAGTGAAAATTTTAGATGAAAAGACAAAATTTGGGTCCTGCCATTGGCTACAGCAGAATAAAGTGAAGGCTCTGGAGTGGCCATCTCAGTCAGGACTGGAGTTATAGTAACTCGGTGAGACCCCTCTAGAGTTTGGACGTCAAGTACGTTCTGTCTCGTTCTTAAATGTCCTTGACCTCCGAAAAACGGTTCTTCTTACCAGTCAAAATGGTAGACTCTTTTATTTCTGGGAGTAGGTGTTGGTCGTGTTTTCTGAAGTTCGAGTCGTTGATGTTAAAGGGGGAAATACAGAGAAGGAACAGCAGGTGCTCGTCCTCCTGTTTGAGATGATGTGACTCTGAGCGTCTGCTGAAGACGTCGTTGGTTTCTCTGCTCGGTTCTTTGCTGCCAGTGTAACTGAAACCAGACTCGGCTCTCGTTGGCAGACGAAGAGCGTCTCTCTGGTTTCTTGGGTGGCATTCAAAGCTCTGTGAGCACTTACAGTTCCCCCTGGATTCACTGACAGTCTGCAGACAAAACACACCCCTCAAACATCTCCACACTGAGCGGGTCGGACAAAAGGAGCAGGAGCCAAACAAAAACACCAGAGGTCATTTTATAACAGTCCTCAGGTGAATTTTTAATCTGAACGTTCATCCATGTTGGACCACAGGGTGACTTGTGGCTCTTTTCCACGATACAATTCCAGCTCTACTCTCCTCGTCTCTACTGGGTTTGGTTATCTTTTCCTCTAGCCCGACTACAGACTCACGGTGGGCGTGGATCTTATAACACAGCTGCGCTAAAGTGCTGCGCAGAAGTGCGTGCATGTTCATCTATAACGCCACACAAACATCATTTTGTACTAACATATGTGCCACCGTGGTCTTTAAAGGAAAAAAAAAAAGCTTTAAAAAGATTTCATTAAAGTAATACAGCGGCTCAATGTGGGTCGTCATGACAACGGAGGTAAACAACAGCCTGGTGCNCTGGTGCTGCTGCACGCGGAGGAAAACGAAGGAGCTGCTTCCTGACATCAACTCTTCCCTGGATCCAGTGAGATCACTTTAATTTTTGATTTTTGGGCCTGGTATAGCAGAGATTTGTTGTTGATCAATCATTCTTCTTTGAACTGGTTTTCCTTTTTGGTTCCCTGTGGATTAATGGACTGATTGGTGCTTAAAGACTCTCGTGGCAGACAGATCGCTCCTGCACCGACCAACTTTGGTTTAATTTAAAAGACTCTTTAAAGCCAACTATCTTTGCTGTTAACTTCTTTTTGCTTTAAAAAGGACTTTTAACTTCTTTAGGAATCATGAAGGAGCATTTTAGGGCTGTATTTTGTCTTCATTCAGTCTGGTTCTGTGCCGTCAGGTTTAAATGTCATGAAAAACCCGTCGGAAAAAAAATTGAAAATATTTTTTCACAGACTAATATGAATTTCCTCCACATGAACCACTGAATTTAGGAGTAAATAACTTTTAAATAGGTGTCGCTGTAGTGACCACTATGCAACACAGGGTTAATATAATGGATGAAATGTGCAGTTTTTGATTTTGTACGGCAGTTAAAATCAACACTGATGCATGTTGATGATTCTTAAGAAGCAGAACACAACAAAACCAAGTATTGAATTAAGATTATTTTATCTTATCCCTGTAATTTGGACATTTAATCCACTGACATTTACTTATTTTTAACTCAGATTCAAAATGACAAATAATAAGTAGTATGGATATAGAATTTTTGTGTATAAATGCATTAAAAGTCAGAAAGAATATTGAATTTGCAAAGTCAAATTTGCAGAGAAACAGTTTAATGTACTGATACAGCAACTTTAAAAATCAAAACATGTTTTATTTTTTCTAGTGTTTGAACAATGATACTGTTTTACAGTGACTTGAAAAAGGAGAAAAAGTTATTCTTATCTTCACGTTTGTTTCATTCATTGACAAAAATTCGCTCATTAATGCATCAGCAGAAACCTGATGAAATATTTCTACATCTGCATGATTTTAAGTTAATTTCTTTAAATATTATTACAATTATGGAGGTTTTTCAGAGGCATTTTTGTGAATTACATGTGCACCTATTCAAAGCTGCAGATCAGATTCTGTAGTGTCATGTTTTTACCACTAGGGGGCGCCATTCCCCATGATAAAGGCCTCTAAATGAACTCTGCAGACAGATTCATTGATTGTTAAATGTTCAGTCAGAGACATGTTTGTGTATAATGTTTGTTGATGAGATTAGAGGTGTGTGTTGGAGAGTGTGATCATGTTTTTGTTTGTTCCCAAAAACACGTTAACCATCTGTAAATGTCTTTTTCCACTCAGCGCTCTGCTCCTGTTCACACGGCTGCGAGATGACTCACCCCGGTTATCTCCACCATATCTCTATTCCCAGGTCGCACATGTGCTAATAAATCCCCCCCCCCCACAAAAATGAACACTGATGCACAATGAGGGGAAAACACACACACACACATGGATGAGTCACAGCTGAAGAAGGAGAGAGAGAGTAAAAAGCTTCAGTAGCGTTTGGAAGAAGCAAAACAAACAGAGAGAGGGATAAAAGGAGGAGAAAAAGAAGAGGAGGGGGCTTACATGCATGAGTCAGATTCATTATCTGATGGAAAAAGAAGGAAGGAGGGAGGGAGGGATGATGGGTCCAGGAATAGAAGGGAAGAGAAAGAGAGGATGAGTCAGAGGAGGAGAGGGAGAATAGGTGGAAGGAGGAGGAGGTCAGAGGAGGTCAGAGGGTTTTAAGGAGAGAGAAAGAAAAATAAGAAGGTTAACGGAGGAGAGGAAGCGCATCCATCACCTCTCTCTCCTCCTTCATGAAGACGAGTGGGAGGAACAGACACAAAGTTGGCGGGACAAGTTGTTCTGATTTCTAAATATGAAACAGCACCTCCCTCTGCTGGCTGCACACACACCCTCTTCCTGCCACAGAGTGTGTGTGTGTGAGTGTGTGTGTGTGAGAGACATGCAAATCTAACTGCTGATGATGATGAAAGGTGAAAAAGCCACATTCAGGAAACTTTGTCCACAACGAAAGCGAAAAAGCAGAGACGCTGAAAACTCTGTTCTGTTTTACAAACTTTTAAAAAGACACAGATGCAAAACATAAACTTTAAACTTCAGGAATTTCAAATTTGACTTTGCAAATTCAATATTCTACCTGACTTTTAATGCATTTATACACAAAAATTCTATATCCATACTACTTATTATTTGTCATTTTTAATCTGAGTTAAAAATAAGTAAATGTCAGAGGATTAAATGTCCAAATTACAGGGATAAGATAAAATAATCTTAATTCAATTCTTGGTTTTGTTGTGTTCTACTTCTTAAGAATCATCAACATGCATCAGTGTTGATTTTAACTGCCTTACAAAATCAAAAACTGCACATTTCATCCATTATATTAACCCTGTGTTGCATAGTGGTCACTACAGCGACACCTATTTTAAAGTTATTTACTCCTAAATTCAGTGGTTCATGTGGAGGAAATTCATATTAGTCTGTGTCAGGAATTTCTGTAGTTTAGTGGAAACAGGAGCTGGACTGTCTGACAGAAAAGAGACAAAAGAGAATAAAAAAGATAAACAGGAGAGAGATAGAGCACAGGCACAGACGGATTCAGGGTTTGAAAATCTTCATGTCTATCAAAACTCAGTTTGGGGTCAGATTAAGTCCTGATCAGATCTGGATCTGGGGTCCGTTTCACGAAGCAGGTTCAACAAACTCTGAGAATTTGGGACTTGAGACTCAACTAGAGGAGACTCTATCTTTTGAGACTCAAAAGACAAGGTCGACTAAACTCAAACAAACTAGTTGAGCCTCATCAAAGTGGACCTCAATTCGTGGTGGCGACATTTTTCTGTCGTAATCACCTCGGGGCTAAGTTGCTCAGTGGTACGCAACGGGGAAGCAGAGGGCGGCGTTTTTTTCACCCCCCAAGAACTGGAAATCTTAATGCGCTCATACAGAGAATTTTAACATGATTTTAGGAAAAAAGTGCAACAGCACAGCAGCTGTAAAAGAGAGGGAGACGGTGTGAGAGAACATCGCTGCTCTGGTCAATACGTAAGTTTAAATGTAGTCCAACAATCACAGTAATATTACAGGGAAAACTGCTGAATGTAGATCATTCATTTATTTTATTTAGGTGCAATCCTGCGGGGGAGAAGCGCACTCAGCTGAAACTTAAGATGAAATATAAGAACATTGTTCAAACAGGTGAGACCTCCACATAATCTCACGGTTTTACCTCATTTTGATCACGTTTTACATTGTAAAATAAATATTACGTGGCTNTTTGACTGTGCAGTTGTTTTATCTCCATCATAATGATGTTTACACACATAAATGTCTTCTCAACCTGCAGACAGTTGCCTTGCATCTCCGATATTATTATTAAAAAAAAAACAAAAACCTGCCATTTACAAAAAATTGTAGCACAAACACAACATCTGCTGGGATGTGAGAGACTACGGCTGGTAATGTTGCAAATGTAAAGATGGATTATTGTGTCTGTAAATGATGGACTGTGATGTGAAACGTTTAAAAAGAGAATTGTCTGGAAATGTCAGAACATCCATGCGCGCTCTGATGATAATCTCCTGAAAAATATTAAAAATATTGATATTGATAATGCTGCACCTTCATCAACGAGTTCATTGTCAAAAGTTCATGCTACGTTTGTGACAAAAGTGGACTTGTATGTTTCTTAAATAACAGACAGCAGAGCCGTGTTACGCCAAAACTCGCCGCTGACTGAAAGAATGAGGAAATCAAACATGGTGTGTGGTTGAAAGAGGGCGGAGACAGAGAGAAACTCCAGGTTCATTCAGAAAAACCTGGTTAGTTTCACAGCGTCTGTTACTACGGTAACTGACCCAGAACTGAAGTTACCTCTCTCTGTGAAACAGGTTAGAGTTTCCCCTCTTTCTCTGTTTGAGTTACCTCCATTTGTGACACGGAAAATTCAGAGTTTCCCTCATTTCAGGGTTAATAGACTCAGAGTTTTCACTAAACCTGCTGTGAAACGGACCCCAGATCCACA
Source organism: Thalassoma bifasciatum (assembly GCA_008086565.1). Classification (NCBI taxonomy): domain Eukaryota; kingdom Metazoa; phylum Chordata; class Actinopteri; order Labriformes; family Labridae; genus Thalassoma; species Thalassoma bifasciatum. The sequence continues at coordinate 6,232 of RPOG01003878.1, read as the reverse complement.
GACTCTCGGCTGAAAAACTGAGCCTTAAAAACCACAGAAACCAGAGACGCTGAAACAAACCAGCCTCAGTTTGACGTGGAACAAAAACTCTGAGAGCAGATTAGAGTCTGACATTTATGAGTTTTTTTTTCTCCACAATCAGATGAAAAGACACCAACCTGTGAGTCTGCTTCAAAGCTGAATCAAGGTTAGGTTAAGGAGCGCTGATACGGTGGTTGCCCGGCAACAAACAAAGAGAAACTTCGTCACACAGTCGTTTCACAGCAGCTTCCTCTGAGCGCGCTCAGTCTGAAGCTTTATAACGATAAAGGAACTTTTTTTTAACACAACAATGCTGTAAAGTAACATGAATTATCAGAAATAACATCTCACACATTCGTACGGACACATTTTAGACCAAATAATTAAAAAAAGCTTCAGCAGGTGATTTTTCTTCAGTCAGAGAGTTTAGGAGAAAAGTGAGCACAGAGATATGAGCCAGTGACTCAAAACCAAACTGAAACCAAGCTGAGGTCACACACACACACACACACACACACACACACACACACACACACAAGACTTAAAGTAAACTTTGTCAACAACTTTTGTCCATCTCTTTTTATTTTTTCTATATTTCATCACATAATTTTACATTTTGTTTTTTAACTTGGCTTTAAGTTGTATTTTTATTGACACTTTATATCTAGATCTGATACTTTTTTTAAATTTATTATCCCACTATTGTTATTTCGATGTTCTGTGTGTCTTTGAAACACCTCCCCAGGGAGAAATAAAGATTTTTTTTAATTGAACTGAATCAAATTGAGTCTTATTTAATCTTTTTATGGAACTTCCGATTGTAATTGTTAATGAACGTGTGATTTGTTTTATTTGTTTCTGCACCTGCGCTTTCTCTGCAAATCAAGTTTTTAACCAATAAATAAAGTTGATTTGATTTAATTTGATTGATCCAAACTTAAAAACATGAATTTATACTGGTTAATAAATTAATTGTGTTGTTTAAGTTTATTCATATCTCCATTCACAGATTCACTCATCTTCTAAAATCCATTTGAGATGAAAAAAAAACAAATATTTATATGCAAAACATTAATTGCAAAGCCTCAGATTAATCTTTTAAAATCTGAATTTTACTTATTTGGCAGAAGAAAATGGTCCATTAATTTCTTATCAGGCTGCTCAGGTTGAATTATATTTCAACTCAACATTTTCACTCACAGCAAAGTTAAAGCATCATGTTTTAATTCTATAATTCACATTTAATTGGACGTCTGAAAGGGATGTTAAACATATTCTTCAAGTATTTAGGTGACACATCTAGGTGATAAATAAAAACATGACTCTTCCTTCCTCCTGTACTGATGTTTATACACAGATGATAAATTAAGACATTAAAAGTGTGAAGTTTAAGTTTGTGCAGCTGTGAAAGTCAATAAAGTGTAATGGGTCAATGAGGTGACGTCCCCTTTTTTTGTGTCCGAGTGCAATATTTCCCTCCATCATGAATTGAGTATTTCATCACATGTATTTCTTTATTCTATGAAACCTGTGTTATTTGAACACATCTTTAAACTATTAAAATATAACATGTTTTTTTGTGTTTTGGTTCCTCAAACCCCCAAAATGTCAGGTGGTGCAACCGTCCTGACAAGTATCCACAGTAATTAAACTCTAAAAATTGAATGTCAGTTATTGTAAATGGAAATTAAAAATACAGTGGCATTATTTTATGCTTGAACCTTTTTAAATAAAACATTCTTTGCAAATAAAAAGAATTTTAAAGCTGTTGAGAAATGTAAAAAACCTTTGTCCCGTAATTTTCACCTTGTCAAATGTCAGGGTGGTGCAACCGTAACATTAGACTTTTATTTTAAAGTGAAGAGAATAAAACAGGAAACAGGAAACTGCATCAGCCAGAGGAGCCCAAATGACATTTGTGACCAAGTGGAAAAGTTTGTAGATTTCTCTGAAATACTGATAAAAAAGGTTTTTTCACTTCATTGGTGACTGGAACAATTTCCATGTCAGGTGG
>RPOG01003877.1:0-54026 GCA_008086565.1 Thalassoma bifasciatum | reverse complement strand
CAGCCTGTTCCTGCAAGTCTTCTTCTTATCTGCGAGACCATCTTACCTTGTGCAGGTTCCCCTTTGAGTCCCCCAGGAAGGCGATGGTATGTCCCGCCCTCACGCTGACAGCCACAGCAGTGAGACGAGCAGACGGGCTGTCCAGGATGGTTTCTGCTTCCACAGCCATCCTGCTGGCCATCGGGCTCGGGGTGTGATCAGAGCCACAGGGGTATGCATCCAGAGTATTCTACATGAAGAGAATCAAGAGGATGTTTGGGGTTATATGAAGGGAACACGCTGTGTTAACAGTCTGCAAAGGCAGGAAACGTGGCAAGTAGTTACTCCAAACATTGTTTCTACATAAATCTACTTCACATAGTCATGAAATAACTCAATTACACTACTTGTTCAAAGAGTTACCCAACTACAAAAGAATGGACATCGGAAATTTACTTTAATAGATGTGTTTTTAGGCAACGTTATGATCAACATTGAAGTTTAAAGTGTAATACTGCAAGTAATAGTCGGCATAACATCATATCTTTAAAATCTCATCCTCTGGTCTCACAAGTTGTTGGACACAGGAATAACTTAGACAAAACAACGACTCCCTGATATTTATCTCAAGATTCTCTATTCTATTTCCTTCCTGTTCAATTTTTTTTTCAGAGCATGCCTGTACCTACAAGTTTATGTTTTACGAAACAGCCAATACAAGTATTACATCTTTGTTTTCTTATTTGTCATCCAGCTATGATAGGTTCTGATTGGTCAAACTCTTGACAAAGACAACAAAGTGAAACCACGGACTAAACCAATCCACATCAAGGAATCTGCCACAAAAAACATTCATTTTTTACATTTATTATGAATGAATGTATGAAGTTTGACAAATTTGAAGAAAAAAACATCCCCAACAGCTAAGGGGGCTAAATGCTAAGAGCATGTGAGCTACTAATGTCATTGAATTTCTATGTAACGTAACCACCGCTCTCTTAACATCCTTCTATCAAACAATACAGTTGAGAACCAGTATCACCCCCGTCATGATAAGAAGCAACCAAATTCAGATACAATTTTTAACATCTCAAATAAATTTTCATGAAAATATGGTATAATTTGAACCTGTGATCATAAAAATATTACAGTTGTCTGGTTTTGATAGCTTCAATGTTTCATGAGCCAAAATCTCACTACACAAAACATATATCAAGATAGTAGTTGTCAGACTTGGGTTTCATCGTGCTCAATTGCACATGAAATCAAACTTCACAGTTATTTTTTCATACTTCGAATTGGTTGGTGTCAATGAGCATTACAGTGAACAATCATCACTTAGTCAGGGAAGGTGAATAGATGGCAAACCACTGCACGAAAAAAAAAATCCCCTTCAGAATAAAAGAAGAGAATTCTTCACCTTTTTGCCAAGGCAAAGCTGCGCAATTCACCGAGAGTGATTTATCAGAATCACTTTTTTTCTACTTTAAAAATTCACCTTAATGAACCTTGAAAATAATCTTTCAGCTGAGGGGCAACCAGCCTTTCTAAAATAACACACGGATGAAATCTCAATATGCCACACATCACACTGCATGTTACTTTTAAAGTGTGGGGCTTGTTTTGTACTAAAGAACCCCTTTGAGTGATTTGTTATTCATCTCTGAGCAACTAAGCTGGTTACCAAAAATAAAGCAGCAGTGCTCCTTTTGTGGAGGCTAAAATCCAGGCAGGATTTACTGAGGAGGGATTGGGGCTTTGGGAACAAACCATCACTGGATCCCACTGACTTCTTCACTCTGTGCTCTAAAGCTTAAAGACAATTTGTTTTCGCTCCCACAGTTAGGAGTCTTTGCTCTGGCTGTATTGTTGTTGTTGTTAGTCTGAAGAAATTTATTTTCCATGAGAAGTTTTGACAGTGGGGTCACTGCTTTATCTTAACAATAGGAAGTCGAGGCAATAAACCTGCGGGCTGTTCAAGCTCCAGTTGGCTCTGATGGATTGCTGCAGTTGGATGGTGTGTTGTTATGAAAGGTCTCCTTATTTGGCCTGCTCCTTAGAAACAGAGGGTGCTGAACCCCTTTTACACAATCATCACTACTGACAAGCTTTAAACTTAGTCTGCCTGCATCACTCGAGACTGTTCAAACAACCAATAACAGGCCTCAGGGGGTCGATCAGATTAACAAGGAGGAGGGAAGGTAAGTTTAGAAACCTGTTCTGTCTGTAAGGACTCAATCACCAGAGGAAAACAAACAGAGATGCTAAGAATAGCCCTGAACTGCATTATGACTGCTGAAAAAGTTATGAAGTCATGACGTCCTGTCTTGGAACTTGGCCTGGGAGCTTAAAGGCTGACGGCAGCCTGTGATTACACTGTAATACCTCATGCTACCGCCCAGGCCACCGCAATCATCTGGACATTTCGCCTCAGACTCTCAGGGGAAGAAAGAACCCACAGGGGAGTGAGATAACAAGAAAGACTGTCTACAGTTGTGATTGGGACACTAATATTTGGTTGCAGTCCTGATCACCAATAACAAAAGCTTAGACTTTGCGTGAGAGTGGGGTCCCCGGTGCAGATGGACGGTCCTTGCGGAGTCTGACCATGGATCAGGCTGCTTTGTTTGTGTTGTGTTGTTTGTGCAAAGGGATCCAATTGAGATTTGACATCTTAATGACACTGTAAATCTCTTTTCAGCTCCAAATCTCTCATCACTGTGCCCCTCTTCAGCCATATGGTTTGATTGGATTCCCCCTTTTTTTGACCATTACTTCAAAAACAAAACAAAAAAAGAATAACAGGAGTGCAGTGTTATCCTATTTAAAAATGAAATAATCCTCCCCTCTCTTAAAACACAATACGTAACTGTAGGATTAGCGAAAACTCAATGTTTTCCTATAAGTGATAACAAATGATCAGAAACTTCACAGATAATGAGTAAAACGAGGAGACGATTCAGCATTAACATCATTCCTGCTAAAATATTAAACAGTGTTCCTCTCATTAGCGAAAGGATGTTATTATTATTTATTTATAGCAGCAATGATCTTTTATGATTAGGTAGGAAAAGTTGGTTACCATAAATTACCGTAGTGGTTTGAATAAAGGACCCCCTCTTTTCATAACCTTTAACAAACAAATAAGTAAATAAGTGAATACAAGTAAACTGCTTTTAAAACTAATGTGTAAGTTATCTGTACTTAATACAATAAAAGATATAAATATCTGCACTGTACTGATGCGGTGACAGATCTGGTGATTTACAACCTTATTTTTACTCACATTTGGGAATTTTAAGGTAAACTGTTCCAACATCAGACTCCATATTTCTTGGCTGCTTGAGTAATGTTCAATGCTTCAGCTGAAAATTGCCAACGTTTGAGCTACTGTTTGCCTTGTGACTCCACTTTCATTACTTGTGGCTCCCTTTGCAGATAAATAGTTTTGGCTGTTGTGATGAATGTTAACATCCAACAACTTGACCTTGAAAACAAGATAATCCACAGTTTTGAGGTGTGTTTTGAGAGGAAAAAAAGCATTTATACTGTATTCATTACGGTAATTACACATGGAAATAATGATAATACTTGTAATAATAACAATAATAATAAAGGTGCAAAGCTGCTAAAAGTGTGGCTTTAGTATGAGCTACAAAAAAGTTCTGTAGGAATTGACAGATCACACTTTTTGGGCTAAAAAAATCTTTAAATAATTAAATTACAGAAGATCAGAAAAAAAATTCATTGTTGAAGCAGCATGTTTCTTTACTTTGTTAGTGTTATTGATTTACTCAATATAGGCCAAACCTCAGATGGAGATATTTGAAAAGGGCAGGAGGGAAAAAAAGAGTAATTGCCACAGCTGACCAAATTTGAGCAAGTGAAGTAACAATTTGGCGTATATATGAATCCCACAGTGTAACTTACGTATTTCGAGGTATGTCACATTGAATCATTACACTAAACTGAAATAAAGGAAAGTTCCCCCACGCAGCTCAAAATGACCTGGATGTGATCAGAGACAGATTGGCTGTAATCATATCTGTCAAGCTTTTCTGTCTCATTCACTTTCTGCCCCTGATCTTCAGCTCCACCGTGCATCTGTATGCCTCTGACGTCTTATCCTCTTTCTCCTCTGAGTCCCGTCTCTGCGGGGTGTGTCTTTATCCGCCCTTGTCAGGCCTTGTTAAACATTACCCTCAACCCCACCCCACTAAGTACCGCTAATGCCGCCGATCGATCCCTCCCTAACCAGCAGTTCTATTAAATTACTCTGCCCGCGCTGCCTTCTCCCCCTCGAGCCGATCGGTCGTACGCGGCTGCTAAAGGTCGAAGGGTCAGCGCCGCTCAGTGTCCTCAACCCAGGAGGACGTGATGATAGAGATGGATGTCAAACGACCACATGACGTCTATTGAAGTGCAATGTTTATATGCACACCAAGTCACCGTGGCATGGTCTCCTGAGTTGGTGTTATGACATAGCTGATTTGATTTAATCCCTCCTCCACTGCATTACATCTCTCTTACTAAAATGTCTAATTGAATTTGGTGATCTCTGATTCTAAGGTTGCATTGCGGGAACAGGGGAGGTGGGCCTGGACAGCCTCAGATAAACGGCACCAGCTCTGGTAGATGAAAGATTTGACTTGAAGAAAAAAAATCTTAAGAAGAAAAAGAAAGAAAATGGCACACCATGTCCCTTTTTGTGAGCACAGGGCTAAAAACTAGAGGAAGAATGTAAAGAAAACTGGGCCACGCAGCGACCAGTTCACTGTTTTCCTCTGCTTTTTGTTTATGTGAACTTTTTTTCATCCAAAGGAAAAAAGAAAAGAAAAAGTCTTCAAAATAAAACCGCAAGTTTGTGGACACTGAGCTCATTCTTGTAAAGCCAAGGTCATTCTTTTTCCTGTGGGCAGTCATTTTTAGCTCTCAGTAACACCCAGGCTCTAAAACATACAATTACACACAGTGACACATGAGAGGGGATTTGTGTAACTGCTGTCTGCTTCAGTGTGTTGATCACCCTGAGGTTTCACTGGAGGAAGTGAGAAGAAGTGCTTCAGTAGTGTACTGAGCTGAAAAATCATTTAAATATTCAGGACACAGTTTGATGGTAGTGGTTTTAAGAGAAACTGTGGTATTTTCGCAGAGGGAGTCTTTTTCAAGATACAGCAGAATGGTGCTTAACAATTTTATCAGACCGCCTGTCATAAAAACAAGAAAACCATCCAGTATCATGAGTTTCTTTGAATCAAATTAAAATTTATATGCTAAAATTTGAGTCAGCACAGCATGATTCTCTGAGAAGTCAGAAATTAAAGGGACTGCAAGGACTTTCTAAGTGATCTCAAAAGTCTGATTTCTAGATATATGCCTGGACCTAATCTGCAATTTAAAATGAGATTATCAATGCTAAAACAGGTTGTTTCTAAATGCTGATTCCTAGATTCCAATTGGGACCTGATTGCTAACCAGGAGAGTGATAGAGCACAAGCTTAAGGCTAAAACACAGATTAGGCTGTTAGTGATAATGTTCATTCCAACTCCAAAGCTGAGTCTATCAATATAATGAAGAGCCAGGTTATGTTTGCTCTGCTTGGTAGATGAGCACTGGTAGGACATAGCCAGGATTCACTAACATTACGTGGTACCAATACTTCTCAGAGCAACAGGCTGTGAGAGGGTTTGATGTAGCCAGGTACTAAACTACGATACAAACTCACAAAGTTTGTCACGTTTCAAACAACAGCGCTATGTAACTGCTGATAAATGCATCATTACCTCACCATGGGAAAAAGTATTCTTGTAGAAAAAAGTAGTGTTAAGAGGAAGATCTGATCTACTTTCACTTTCAACACAAATACATCAAGACAGTTTTCCAAAAGGAGCCGCTGCAATCCTGATACTGATTCTCTGCACTGTCACATTAATCAAGGAAATCGTAAAATTTCAAAAACATCCATTTTACACCTGGAAAATATTCAAACATAATTTGGATAAGCTGAAAATAATGCAACCTGATTTGCTTTGAGAAATGTTCTCCAACTCCTTTATGTGTTTTCTTTAAGAAATGAAACTTTGAATACAGATTGTTTAGTTCATTTATCACCATTTATGGTGCAGATGAACAAAACTGTTTTCCCTCACAGCTTGAACCAGGTGTGATGTTTTTACAGGACTCTGAATGCATCTGTATTAAAATTACAAGTATGTTTGAATTAGTGAACAGTAAATTAAGTATTTCTATGTGTTTTTGTTAACCTGGAATGATACGAACAAAAAAGTTTACCCACTTAATAGTTGGATTGTTTTGTAGTCCTATGAAGATCGCAATGAGACTAATATTTGTGTTCAGGCTAAAAAACTTTGAGTTTTATTAAACTTCTGCTTATTTTGATGTGCGAATTTCCCAATACCCCAACTATTGACAATTCTCTGGTATCAGGCCATAAACCTTACCTCTGGCAGGGTGGCACAGTTGGATTTGACCTCGTACTCGATGTAGGCGGCCTCCAGTCCAGCTTCTTTCCCCATCTGTGTGTAGCACAGGTCTCTGGTTGAGTTGATCCTGCGGTCCACGTCTTCCAGGTCGAACATGCAGAGAGCAGAGTCCTCGCTGGGCCGAGTGGACGAAGCCAAACGAGTGGAGAAGACACCGAGCAGAGTCCCTGAGCCCTGACTATCCTTGTTGAGGCCGAGCTGCACGGCTTGCAAAAGGTTGTAAACTTTCCCCGCTCTGGATCGGCACGTCAGAGGTACTTCCACGTAGGAATAATAGGCCTGGTCTTCCAAACAAACACGAGAGACGTAGGTGCTGTACTCCCGTGATTGTGACTTCAAATCCCGCCTGTAGAAGAGGAAGTACACGTGCTGACGGTGGGCGAACGATGCAACGAAATGATGGTCGTACTCTGAGAGACGGCCAGCCACGGCTAACTTGGCGGTCTCTTCGTAGGAGAAGATCGGCTCCTGGGCGAGGTTTCTTGTGGAAATGGGCGGGTGGCTGCTGGTGTAACCTCGCCCAACAAACAGCACAGGCTGCCTGTCGGGGTGAGAGCGAACCACCAGCCCCACGGTGCTGACGTTTGGGTCGTTAGCTGCTACGTACTGAGTATCCACGGGCCTCTCCGTAGAGAAGAGAACAACATCCACAGAGTCCAGACTGCGTTTCTGACAGATCCCCTGGTTGACGCTCCCGCAGGTGATAAGCTCCATGGAGTAAGGGTCGACCAGCAGGAGCTTGTTGTGGTTGCTTGTTGCTCGAGCCTGGGGGCAGTTGGTCTCAGTAACAGGGGGTAAACACTCCCTGCTGTCTGTGACGGGTCCTGTATCATCCTGGAGCTCAGGTTGGAGGAATTGATCCAGCTGGAAAAGGTGATCCCGGGCCCCGACGTAGACCCGGCTCACAGCGGGGTCAGGGTGCAGGGCCAAGTGCTCAAACAGAGTGTCATTTCGAATAAAGGTGGGGTAAGGGCCAGAGGGGAAGGGGTCTGATGCTTCGACAGCACCACTACGTAACGAGGTGAAGGACCAACCAGCAGCCAGCAGCAGTAGAGAGAGCAGCGTTTGGACCGCTGACACTGAAACACAACGCACCATCCCCGGAGGCATGGCAGCAGAGCTGAGGAGCAGGAGAAAGACAAGAGTCAGAAAGTCAGAGGAAGAGCAGGGAGATTTATAACCTCGTCCTCATATGATCTCTAAATTAGCTCCAGAAACCACCAGGGAAATTTAGTAATCTTAAGTTTTCTTTCATCTCACAGCTTATTTTCTACTCTCTACACATTTACAGAAGTGAAAGAGAAAGTTTTATAACAGGTTTTGATTTAGATGGTTTCACAGAGCCACAGACCAGCATGAGACCACAGACCATCTGTGACCAGGCTGCGTGGAAACCATGAGATTTATACATGTCACGCCTGTCAGCAGAGGTACTGTAAGTCATCAGAATGTCAGCAGCTTGATGATCTCTGCATGTCTCGCTCTTTGTACTGTTACCCACTCCGCTTGTCAGTACAATCATGTCAGTGTAATACTGGGACATTTTAAGATGCCTCTTGCTGTGGCTTGGCTGGAAAAACAGTAGACTTGAACACTCGTCTTCATAAATCAGCACTTGTGTTTATGTTGATCGAGCTATCAAGCTGCCTGAGCTACATTTGTCTGTTTACTTGGAAGAGTCCACTGCCCAGGAAAAAACTATGTATGAGTTAGGATTTTAGAGTATTCAAATAGTCGTTTATTTGAGAAGAAACAAATTGGTCATGTGACTTTGACTTCCCTTCTGCATTGAAAACAGGGCTGGGTAATCAATCACAAATTGGATAAAATCACAATATTGCCTATTGACATGTTCTACTCACAGGCAGTGCAATATTTCTTTATAATATGTCAGAATACCAGATTTTTTTTTTTATTGCAGTAGATGTTTAATGCTCTACTTCAATGTAGCTCAAGCAAATAGTTGAGTTAATTGTTGGAAGTGGTGAAAAGTGGCAAAAATGGCAAGAAGTAGCAATAAAAATAAGTTTAAGGTGGCAAAAATGGTGGTCAAAAAAGCAAAAATAAAAGCAGGAAATTTTTGAGGGACACTTGGAAAGTATCAGTATTTACTAAAATGGGGCAAAAAGCAGTAACAAGTGGCAAAAAATATGTCATGGGTTATCCTCATGTTGTAATTAATGTCTGTGTTAATTTCCAATAATGTGTAAGTTTAAGAATACAAGACGAAAATAAAATAATTGCACAATAAATCGCATTTGTTCCTATGCAATAGCCTTTGTGCTGATCCCAGATACAACTTTCCTGTACTGAATTGTTTCAAAATAGGAAGCTACATCTCATATTTTTTCAGCTGAAGATCAGAGTTTAGAATGTGATTATTACCTCATCCGAAATTGTTTTTTTTCTGTTTATAATGTGAAACAACTGCCCAACAGTAGCTGTAAGGCATCTGAAACTAACCAACTAGCCTACAACAACTGCACAGTCATTAAATGGGTCTTCCATCTCCTTATATAGTGGAAGGGTCAGGAAAACCACAGGCCCCCTGCTGGTCAGTTGGTCAGTTATGCTGGTGTTTGCACAACCACATGTATTTATTACAGTCTCTCACAGGGACGTCAGAGTTGCAGGAATTTTGGGGATGTGATGCACCTGACCCCTGCCTCTTCTCTCTATATCATGTTCTATCAACTAATTTACTTGGTTGAATGAATAATTTCTTTTAGAGGTTTGGTTATTCTCCTCTCTTCTTCAGTCACAGCTCACACGACAGTTTATCACACCATTAAATGGTATTTTTGCTTGACGTGCCCATCTCTAATGTTTGCAGAGATTTCTATCAACAGATTCCTGATGTAATGTCAACCTTTCAAAGTTCTGTTAGTTAAGCAGACATCAAATGTTTCTATTAGTAGAAACTGACCATATGGAGAGGAACTCAACTATCCAAACAACCTCAAGTGGACAACTTTAACAAAATAAACCAACCTCAGGGGTACTTTTTCTAAACAACCATCACTCAAACAGGAAACACTAGACTTTCACCAAAGCTTTTATCTAACACTGCCAAGTTTTCACTCTTACTTTGTTTAATCTTTATCCTTTTTCCCTTTCTCCTTCCATTGCTCATTATTAAAACATTTCACTTTACATCTTAAGGTTTTTTGCATTTTTTTTACACTTTATTTAAGCAACACTGGCTGCCTAAAAGTTGGTTTGTGAGTGAAGTTTGATCCTTAATGAGATGAACTTTGATTTTTCAGCCTCTTACCATTTGTTCCAAGTGCAGTTTCACAGAGGCATGCCACCTCTTGACCTTCAAGCAGCTCAGGTTTAAAAACTCATTCTTCTGCACACCTGCAGCACCTGCAGCACAAAAAGAAAAAGAGGAAAATATGTATCAGTCAATTATATAACAAGACAGCTGAGGAGAAATGTTTGTGATGTTTATGAAACTTAATAGGAGAGGTCAAAATCAAAACTTTACACACCAGAGAAAAGATGGATTTGGAAGCTGAATACTTAGTGTTGCATTCAACTCTTTTGTACGACAAGTGTAAAATATTTGTGATGAGACTGTGAACACCCAGAGGATCAGTGAGCTCATGCACCAGGTTTAAATCTGACCCATGTCCCCTCTCCACCACCCTCTATAAAAAGCGTGAAGAGCCCACAGGAGATGTTAACCCAAATCAGAGCCTACACTAGCATTAGCATTGGAAATGTCATGATTTTAAATGCAAAATGTCGAGCTGAATCTTGTTGACCTACGATGTCCCAGAGCTTTATTTGTGTTATAATGAAAGCTTGACTATATTGCAGTGTTGATAGTTTTACTCACAAATCTGTTTTTCTAAGTGCGAAAAGATTTGCTTTGCAAACACTGAGACGACAAACATCGTCTCAGAGGACACGGCTACGAGACAAACACAAACTTTGATGTTAAAACCTCGTGGGAAGCTGTTGCCCATTAAAATTCCTGTCAGTCTTATGTCTCGCAGGCAACATCCGTTTCTGCTTGTAGAAAAGCCCTCAGAAGAGGCCAAGTCGAGTAGTGTCAGTCCAAGAGCTCTTTCAGTGCCACACACACTCTGTCCCAGTATACAATCCCCCCTCATTGCTAGGATACAAGGTACAAAACCCTTCGGCTTCAGAGAGGGTGCCAGAAAAACAAGTTGGTGTGAGGTAAAGGAGATGGCATGAGAAACTTTAGAGGGGTAGAGCTCCCTTGTTTGGGCACCTGAAGCTCTGCTGTGGCTTACTTTTAGAAAAACTTCACCGTCTCCTATATTTCTGACTGCTAAAACACACACACTGTGCAGCATATCTTCCTTCCCCCACTCCTTATGATCGTGCTGTTCTTTCTATCCTCCTCTCCATCACGTCTCTACGCTCCCGCCCTGGCACAGAAGCGGGATTATCTCTTCAAGTTCAGGCGGATCTCCAGTGAGCTTATCCAAAGTGGAGGAGAGGAGAAAAGATGGAGACAGACTGAAAAAGACACTATTCACCCCACTGAACAGGCTCCAATCCTCAAAACACACACACATACACACACACACACACACCTCTTTCCCTGCCACATAGGAGCATTAGAAAGCTTGCTTTGTTGGTGGCAGTCTCCTGTGTGGGAACGAGGGTAAAGTCCTGGCAACGTGCCAACAAAGGGACGCATAAACAATACCTGAGGCACAATAATTATAATCATTGTTATCAGTAAAATTTCAACCCAATGTGGATGAAATCTAACACTCCTCATCAGGAACTTCCTTGCAACTGTTTGTTTTTCCATGCTGATGTCAAACAACCTCCTGTTCCAGTACAAGCAGAGCCACAGAGGTTAAGCAGACTGATTGATGCCTCAGAGGCCGAACCCCAAATCATCAGATCTAAAACAAACGGCGGACTGTGACCTCTGCGGACAGGGAGGGAAAGTTTTCTGTGCTTGTTTTAAAGCTGCATCTCTGCGGTCAAAGAGCCTGAACTCTTTCATGACTCTGCTGAAAAAAGCACGAAAAAGAAAACGCAGATAATCCTGAGAAAGCACCTAACGGAGCACACACAGGAATGACAGGCATGTTCACTCACAGAAGCTCAGTCCTTCTGTTTTTACATCAACATTACACTTTCTGAAAGCTGCGTTTGTGTTGTTTTATAAAAAGTGCTGGCTCACACTTACAATAATCCTCAATATTTATGTTTTGTCACCTGACTTGTCCAAGAGTAACAAGAGAGTCATTTATCTCAATTCTTCTTCTGCTGAAAGCTGCAAATCAAATCGCCAAAAACTACAGTAACCAAGGCCTCAGTAACCTTTCCCCCTTTCCTGCAGCAATAAATCCAATCACACTCAACCCTGTTCACAGTTTAAGACACATGAGAACCAGAGAATGGACTTCTGATTAGATTCTCACCACATTTTGCCTCCATGTGGAAGTCCATACTTTTTTGTGACTCCAGCGAGTCAGAAGGTATCGGTCCGAGGAGACAGATGAGGAGGAAATGTGTGCCTGTAATAGCTTTATCTAAATGTTCCGGTACTTTCAGGTAATGTACTCCACTCCATTCAAGCACTCTCTGCAGAAGCAGAATCACCGGGCAGAAAATACAAAGTTGTTGTTGTTTACACACACTAAAGCATCTACAGTGCACTTATTGTGAGCTGTCGCCTGCTTTAAATGTTGGTTGTTGATCTTCTGGAAGTTCATACCTTACTGAGTTCAATGCAATTCTTTTTTCCCTTGTAGTTTCACATTCATTACTACAGATCTGGGAGAGGAATTTGCACTGATTCATCGTACTCGATTTCCTACGAACACAAATGTGAGGGTATTTTCTAACTAATTTTGGCTGATACTGATTCCCGTTAAAAACATCATTAGCCTGCATCCTTAGCAAGAATGATTCACTGGTTAAACTCATTTTCTGAAGAATTGTGTGCTGCATTCAGCAAACTCCGCCTTTTCTTAAGGAAAATACTCTCCCATGGGGGGGTGATACGGAAAAAATATATCAGGATTTTTTTCTAATGGTAGGATCAGGATCTGGATTTTAACAGAATTGGTTTCCATGATGTTTATAAAAAAAACATCAAAAATATATATTGGTATTAGTAATCAGCTGAATTCTACAATTTAACAATTTCATTTAGCAGACTCTTTTATTCAAAGCGACGTACAACACAAGCGAGAAGTTAGACATTAAAAGAAAACCTTAGTGAGTGATACAAAGTTATTAAAAATAAGTGTGATTGGCCCCCAGTGTAATAAGGTGCCAGGAATTTTTTTTTGTTTCAAGAATAAAGTCATAAGTAAAAATAAGCGGTGGAGCATTATTGGTAATCAACACAACCAACAATAAGTACGATCAGTGCTAAACATTTACGAAGCTGAATGAGTTGCAAAATACTGGCATATGGAGTATCAGCCAAAAATCCAATAATATATTTGTGCATCCACCAGTTTTCTCATTTCAGTGCAGTTTCATGACTTTAATCTAGTCTTGTGTCCTCAAATGTGTTTTTGGAACGCTCACATTTCCACATCATGATAAACACATTCATTTAAAGACATCAGCTGAAAGAGTTGTTGAGTTTCTGCAGAATGTACAAAGCTTAGGAAGGGGATGCACAGTCAAAATGTAGTTTAATGAGACGTTGCTAGATACACTTTGGTTCGGTTTGTGACCTTGATTGAAAATGTAATCATACACTTAATTTAGATCACAATTCATTTCAGTGCCACATTTAAGATTTTGTAGGATGCAAGCTTGGGCTGTATGAAAATGGACCTCAGGCCTGACTTTGGACATGCCTGTGTGGGGGCACAGCTCCTGCTGCATGAGTTAACAGACACTTCTGTCTTTATTTACAACCAAACCTCTGCAGAGGATCCAGAAAACATCACTGTGACTGGTCCTCGACCAACTCAAAACTACACTTTACATCCCTCAGTTGGCAAAAACATTCCTTCCACATCAAATTCAAACCTTGCAACAGCTGCAGCTGCAACATAAACAGCTCCTTCCTCCCTGAACCCCCTGTTTTTTAGTCTACAACCCACACCAGCAATGACACACTGCCATTGAAAAGTCACGATCGTAACTGAGCTGTAACTTACTTAACTTCCTCTGTTTTTACCAAATACTGATGAATGAACTTCACTTTAAACAAAAGCTTCTGATAATTGAAGCTATAAAAATGTTCCATGTTACTCTCATTTTCCTCGCCTTGGCAGAGTTCAGCTGGTAGCAAAATAACCCCCCAGAGTAACTCAAATCCCTCATTGTTTTACACTGAAGCAGGGAGGGCGATGCCAGACTGATGGATCATGGGGGATGTTTCCACAAAGCTTTGGGAACAGATTACTTTTGATAAGTTGAGCTGCCAGAGGAGTTAAAAAGCAAGTGAAGGAGCGAGAGCACTTTGTTGGAAAAGTGAGATTAACGTAAAAGCTCTTTCTAATGTATTGTTCGGAGAGAGGACAGATACTAATGGGCTCTGATGCAGACAGACAGGACCAGCCGGGTAGTCTGAATCCTTCTACCACAAACTGGGGAACCTGAACTCGCTGCAAATGGACCGGACTGGAGCCTAAAGACTCCAACCGGCTGAAGCATTCCTGAGAGGCACATTCAATTGAGCCATCATCCGCTTCATTGGGTCCAGCCTTTCATTCCTTTTAATTCAGATATCCTACTTTACTGCAGGAGACAGAGGACGGCAGCAGGGAGAGGGAGGGAGCAGATTTCAAGAGAAAACGCTGGCAGGGGAACTTTAGCGAGCAAAAAACGGGGTTACACCAAAAACAATGGTGAGGGGGAGAAGACGGGGTGAGACAGAAAAAAGAGGGGGGGACACACAGAGGGAGGAAAGGGGCACAAACAAGTGCAAGCTTCAAGGATCAGTGCTCGCTGAGAAGTGATGGAATGTGACTAATGATAATAAACCAGAGACAGCGAGAGGGAGGGAGAGAAAGAGAGATGAAAAGAAAGGAAGGGTAAATAGATGGCAGAAAAAAAGAGACGAGAGAAAGATGAAGAATGTGAATTAGGGCTGAACAATTTATCATTTTCTGATTGAAATCGCAATTTCGGACATCGTGATAATTTGATCGCCAAGGCTACAATTTTTTTTTTTGCCTGGTGTTGTTCTTCTGGCTGGCTCGCCAATTGTAGCTGCATTTTGACCATAGTAAGTTAACATTCTCAAGTGTAAGACTGTTGAGAAAGACCCTTTTTTCCTTGGGATTGTTGACTTTTTTATTATTATTAGTTACTAACCTTGTTTTTTAGGCTTTTTATTTATCTTTTTTAACTTAACACGTTTAAGGATATTTTGCACTCCATCATTTTAAAAGTTAAGAGTCAAAGATGGCTCTTTTTGTTCTTCCGTTGTTATAACTTCTATTAGTCAGGGACTTTAGAGAATGTATATGCATATTGTTTTGTTAATAAATACATTTGAAAACAATTCTAACCTTCAGTTTTCATCCTCTTGCATGAGTGTAATATCTTTTTTCAAGTTTGTAAATGTTGTTGTGCATTGTGAATACTTCACTGGAGCTTAATTTGAAGAAAATCATTATTTGAATTGAAATCGCAATATCTGCCAAAAAAATAGATTTTTTTCTAAAATCGTTCAGCCTTTAATGTGAATGGAAGGTATACAAAAGAGAGGAAAGACAGATGAGGGAGAGGGAGGAAAGGGAAGAAGGAAAGGAAAGGAAGGGAAAGGACAGGAAAGGAAAGGAAAGGAAAGGAAGGACATTGACATGGGCATTGGACATCAGGGAAAGAGACAAGGGATGGAGGGAAGAAAAGGAGTAAAAGACAGAGATAAGAAAACCATGAAAAGCAGGAAGGACAGGAATGAGGGAGGAAGGATGGACAGAGGGAAAAGTTGAAGAAAGAAGGAAGAGAGACGAATCTGAATGAGGAAGGAAAGGATGGGGAAATGGTGCAAGAGAGGAGGAAGAGAAGGAGAGAAAAAGAAGGAGAGGATAAGAGGGAGGCGAGTAAGGAGGTTGAAAGAGAGAGAATAAGAGGAAAGAAGGGAGGAAAGAAGAAGGGGGAGTAAAGGAGGGAGAGAGGAAGGTGGGAGGGAGAGGGAGTATGTGCTGGCCATTAATTACAGTGCTTACCCATAATGCCTCATTCAACACCCACTCACTGGCACAATAAGGGGGAGGGGAAATAAAGCAAGTTTCTAATTAGTGACATGATTGTGAGCATGAACACACACACACACACACACACACACACACACACACACACACACACACACACACACACACATTTATAATGAGAAGTCCTCCTCTGCACACTTAAATAAACACACTCCAAATGCCCCCTTCCTCTTTCACACACACACACACACACACACTCCCATGTACACACAGTATTGAGGAATAATGAGACTCTGCGAGGCTGTGAGTGAGCGCAGCCATCTGCAATCAGTCACTGCCTTTACATCAACAAACAGTGTTTACAAAGGATGCTTTAGCGGCTCAGAGAGCAGTGGTGTTCAATTACATCCTCCACAACACAACTGTTGCTGCTCTGATAGACGAGCTGGGTACACACCAGGAGGAGCGACAGAGGAACACCTCACCAGCGCTCACCATCGTCCCTCTGGATTTAAAGAGACGGAGCAGGACAGACTGTAGCAGGGATGGGCTACAGCGCTGCTAGTGAAAAAAAACCCAACAAACTTGGAGGAACATTTGACAGTTAGAGCGAGCGCTGAAGGGCATAATGAGAACAATTTCCCTTTTCTAAACAATCATCTTAATTAAAATCCATAATACAGAAGAAGTGTGTGTTTGTGTAGTCAGAGTGTACTCTTATGTGTTTCCTTTGGGAAAAGGGACATAACGAGCAGAATGAAGCACTGTTTTGAGTGTGAATACGCTTTTTAGACTTTCAAAGTGTAAAAGCAGCAAAAATTAGCCGTTTCACTGCTTTGTTGTCATAAGCCGTACTCGCTCCCTTCACTTTTTCTCTGTCCCCATTTTTCCAGCTCTGTATTTTTATCAGATTTAACTTATACGTATCTTTAGAGTCATTGTTTCTAAGGGCTTTCACAGTTACACTTGTAGCTGACACTGTACCACTCAAAACCATTTGGGATGAAGACGTATCAAAATTTCAAATTTTCAAAAACACACTCCAAAAAATGACTTATAAGCAAATGTTTTTTTCATGTAACATCTTTAAATTTGTCATGATTCAGAAAATTAAAGGAAAAAATGCCAGAATTGCTTGCATAGAGTAAAAATAAATCTGCCAATGGGGAAAGAAAGTACTTGTTAAGTTCTCATTCCAAGAAATCCAATAAGCATTTCAGACTTATTTTTTGTCTTATAAGATATTTTTTTTTGTCTGGACTTGTCGGGAAATGAAGCCCATATTAGGTCAAGACAAACACCTGCTTGGATTTCAGTTTTTACAGTACAGGAATCCTAAGCTGTGCTCAAACCCAATTCAATATTAATATTCATCAAGTAGAAGTGAATGAAGAAACAGCTGTGTTAGTTCTGCTGGGTCGCTTTCTTCATTTTTTAGATTTCTTGACTTTTTTTCAGTTCAAACTCCTTCATTAACTTCATCACCCTCTCCTCTGTTGCAGAATAACTTCAGATCCTCTTCCAGCTACTTTGAGGCCTACTACTGCCTCGTGTAATGACCTTTCTGCTGGGACGAGTGCCAGGAATTTTTCAACGTCCGACAACTTCCAGCTCTGTATTTCAGCAGCAGAGTGATCGTCCATCTACGGCTGAGCAGCAGTCGTACTGAACTGAAGCTCCTGTGGCAATACGATCTACAACAGCACCAGAAACCCAGAGTAAAGAGATCAGGTGTTAAATGGAAGTTCAAAAATGACAACATGATGCACATTGTAAAAAAAAAAAAAAAAGTAAAAATGATTAAAAGGGTTTGTCAGCAAGAGAAAAATAGACAAAAACTGATAATTGATTTTTGGGTGAAGCTCAGCTCCAACTAGGGCTAAACAATATATCAGTATCATATTTTATTGAGATATGAACATTTAATATATGACAAAATCAACAAAAACAACCAAATAGATTTTCCCCATCCGCACGCGCACACACACACACACACACACACACACACACACACACACACACACACACACACACACACACGCACAGAGCAGGGAAATTAAAAGAGAAACAGCAGATGCAGGATCTCCACTTTAGAAGGGACAAAAAAAAGTCAGAACAACGTTTTGCTCAGGTTGTACATGGCAAAAATTGCACTTCCGCCAGGACTAGGTTAAAAAAATAGATTCCTCAAAATAAAGTTGATTCTCCTTTGAGAAATTCAGTATCAAATTTCAGTTCAGGACTCTGTGTTCACCGTATGAAATATGCTGATTCCGGCAAGTCTGGCTTTGATGTGGAACTTGTATTCATGAACTAGATTTCATCCAACCCATGGTCAAATCATATTGATATGGAGACATCTAACAAGAATATTGTGATATGAAATTTCGTCCATATTGTTCAGCCATAGCTCAAACAGTACCAAACAAATCTAAAACCAAAACCTGCAAATCTTTCCTGCGATTTTCTTAAACCACACCATCTGTACTCAGACCTCTCCTCACATATATCTCTGTTTAAGAAGCTATTTCTTTCAAAAAAGTGAAACAGCTCACAAGATCTTTCAGATTTATAAAAATGAGGCCTGGTCAGGTTATTACTATAAATCATACAAAAAGTTTCCACAGGCTTCTTTTTCTTTGACAAAGCAGCACTGATCACTCCCAAATGACCTCACAACCCTTCCCTTAAGTTTCACTATTAATTTTCCTGAGAAGTGATGTGTTGCGTCACATTTTTTTACATGGAAAGCCATAAAACAAACACACTCCTGTGCCCTGTCTTGAACTGCTACTGAGCCAGATAGAGACCAATCAAAGTTGAAGTGAACACAAAAGCACTTTGCTGTTGGGATTTGAACAAAACTCAGTCCCATAGTTGATAAATTCATGCAAAAGTGACCCAGAATGTGACAGTGAACTAGTTAAAGCAGCTAAATGTTTTATCAGCCTTCTTCAAAGTCTGCTCTTTACTTTTTTGTTTTAAATGGGCAGAATGAGCTGATGGTGATGGGGAATAAGAGAAACTCTCTTTTGTTTCCGTTTGGAGGCAGTCACGCATGGGTTCAGGACACTAAGCTGAATACTCACACAAACAGATTACCTTAAATCAGCTCCAGTGGTTAAACAGATTCAGAAAAAAGCCGGGCACAGTATCAGTTTAGGATAAATACACCCCCAGCATTACAGTTTAATCAGACTCTTCTGTTTGTGAGGAAGAATTGCAGCATTTCAGGCCCCCCACGGCGCCTGAGTGTAATCATTTCCCTCTGATTAGTTACACATTAGTAACACATAAGTCACACATTACTTTAAAATCCCTGCCATGAATCTTCCTTCTCTCTGCAGACAGCGGGTGAAGCACAAGGTTTTACTGTTCTGCCATCTGCCACAGAGCCTCTCACCCTGAAGGTAGCTCTTTATAGTAGCTATTAATAACAGACTGAGCCAGAACTTCAGAGCGGCCGTATCGCTCACTCAGCTGGCTGCGTGCTGCCGACATCGCTTCCGGAGATGTTTGAGCCGCAAACTGAACCTGCACAGCTGTTCATTATAAACGAGGGAGATTTCCATTTCTTATATGGTTCTGAAATAAAATCTGGGTGTTGAAATTAAAGCAGATCGCTGGGACACTTTCTCAGGGATTATGAATCTTCCTGCTTCACAAAAACGTGTTTTATTAGGCTGCTGTTTGCCTTGAATTTTGGATCTCATTTAGTTTCTTCACCTTGTCTTGAGCAGGAGTAGCGTCAGAGCTCACTGTACTGTGTCACTCTGTGAATTCCCCCTCAGTCCTGCCTGGACAGTCCGGCTGGCGAGCTGACAAGAAGTTATTTATAGAGAAACCCCCAACAATGGCTGCCCGGCTAAAAGGACACATTCCCCCTGGCTGATGAACTTCACAGAGAGGAGGAGGAGGGGAGACAATCATCACCCTGCTCTTTCTTGTGGAAAACATCCCTGTAGAAATTAAGACTTTACAGTCTCTCCTTAGAGGCCCTTTTAAGGGGAGAAGTCCTTCAGTGACACCACAGTGGGCTTCTCTGGACACGTCTCAGTGGTCAGAGGAGGAAGGATACTTGTCGCTGCAGAAGAGCTGGGTGGGTCAAGGAAGTTCCCATGGTTGTTAAACTTTATGGCCCTGAAGTAATCGCCCTGGGGTGACCGAGGTCGAGTCTGGATACAAGACAGGACGGATATCCGGGTCTCAGGGATCACCTCTGCGTTCGGGTGGAGCTCAAAAGCTTTGACCAAACGTGTGCTGCACTTCCTTTTCCCTCGTCGTGAATCAGAGTTTCTGTGTGTGTGTGTGTATGTGGAGGTGTGTAGGGTGTCTGCTGTTCACTGGGCTGAGGTCAGATGTGACAACAGAGAGTCAAGTCCTGCAGGGTTAAGTCACCACACTTGCTCTAGTCTTAAACTTTACTCTTTTCAAGAGCACTGTGGACTTTCTCCATTCTGTTTTTGAAAAACATGGCACTAACAGAACATCAGAACCAGATCTGGTGAAGTAGCAAGAAACCACCTTAAAGAGCTGAAATGTCTAAATAAAGACAAACACAATAATATTGATATCATGACACAAATTGGAGCTGGCCAGTCATTGTAAATATGTTTAAATCCCAACATCACCTGCAGCAATGTCCTTATCCCAGACAATGCAAAAAAAAAATGTAACCTTGCAGGTGCACTTTTTTTTGCATTTAATGTCTAATGCTCTACCCCAGTGTCACTTAACCCTGCTCAACCAAAGGGCCAAACAGTTAAAAACTACTTTCACAAGAGAAACAATGTAAGTGCTGAAAACACTTAAAGGCAGTAATAAAAATAAGTCTGAGGTGGCAAAAATGGTTATAAAGCAGCAAAAATGGGTGAAAAGGGAAAAATTGGGAGTATACTTTGAAAATAGTCATAAACTACCAATACTTTTCAGGGGCCTGACATTTCTGTTTAAAATATCTCTTTTTTTATTGTGATATTCGACTTTTTTGAGACACTGAATTTTGAGTTTCATTCTCTGTAAGCCATTATTATCAACATTTTAAGAAATAAAGGCTTAAAATAATTTGCTTTATGTATAAAGGGTCGATGTAATATCTGGGTTTCACTTTCTAAAATGAGTGACCAAAAATATTGAACCTTTTCATAATATTCTACTTCTTGAGATGTACATGTAAATGCAAACAAAGTTTCTTTTGCAGATTTTTGTCCTACTTTTTTCGTCCGAATGTTTGTTTTTCTTATTCAAAACGATCCCTTTTGATATGGCAGTTGATATCAACAACACAACAATCACACAATAAATCGCACTTGCAAAAATAGGGAAAAGTAATCGTAAATATATGAGTTTTACAAATTGTTCAGCCCGACTCTAGTCCTGAGCTTTACTTTTTTTTAAATACACTGTGAATTTTTCTCTGTTTTGTTTCTAAAAAAACACTGCACAAACAGGACATCAGATCTAAACTCAGTGGAGTGGCAAGAAACCAAGTTACTGAGTCCAAAAAGTTATTCTCAAATGAAGACGAACCCGATAATATTGATATCATAATATAAATTAAGTTCATTTTCAACTCAGAACAAAAAAAAAAATAACCAAAAAACCAAATACATCCCACAGAAAAGAGGTGACCAACTTCACCATTGCTTCTCCACCGACCTCCTCTGAGTCCGGACGACATGATAAAGGTCGCTGCGTGGGTGGAATTAGATATTACAGAACATAAATGAGTTCAAGTAGTCGGTCATCGGAGCTATCATTATAAACATCCACAGCTGCCAGACAGGAAGCTATTAAAGTCCGTGGAGTTTATCTGAACCGTAACTCAGACGCAGACAGGTGCAGCTGGCAGTGGACACATCATAAAGTATCAAGAGGGGCACAAAGCGATAACTTCTGAACACACTGGAGCGGAGAGGGGCTTAAACGCTTCGGGGTTAAGTTATAACTCATGTCCGCGGGCCGATATTATTCAGCTGTGAGACAAAGTGTTGGTGCTCCCTGTTCCACTCTGGGGCCTCGAATCAGTAGAACAGCTCAGAGAGACGGAGCCATGAGGGGGGTGGAGGTCTAACTCCACACAGACAAATACATCAGCACAAAGAAGGGTCAACTCTCAGGAGAAAGGATCCCACCAAGGTGAAACTGATAGTCTAGGATGGCAGGAATAAATATCACAAACCAATAATTCTTTAGACAAAGGGGGGTGAGTTGAGGACAAGGATGCATGTGCATGTCTGGGATCCTTGTTTATAACTCTATTGTTCAGGGCAGTGGTCTAAACGAGACGCATATTTACACTGATAAGACAGGCGGGGACACACATTCACAGAGAAACAGACACACACACAGTGAGGTTATCATTACAAGCTTCAAACACTGAGACAATCTGCAAAACTGTATTTAACTACTTAAAAGTCTGAGTGGTTGAGTGGATCCTATTACTCCTACAGACGGCTGGAAGAGTCTGTGGACCAGGTGAGGGTCATCAGACAGAAGAGGGGCTTCAAAACACAATAAAAGTCAGACTGGGCTCTGGAGAGAGGACAGATTTTTGTGATAACACATCAATAACAAGTCTCAAAAGAAGGAGCTGGGAGGCAGAGAGGGACAGACCTTGATGTGTGACAGTGATATGTAAGCAAGTGAACACTGAAAATAAGAACTGCTCTGCTCCAGGAGGCACCAAGGACTCAGAGCCAGACTGAAAATCTGTGAAGTCATGGCAGTGAATAGCTCTGCTGTTCCACCAGAGCTCTGGTGTGCAGGACAGCAGTAATCCTGAGGCAAATGAGCCAAACACAACCTCTGACACTGGTCTGTGCTGTACCAGGACTCCAGCCCTGCCCACAGCACATCCTGAGCCTATTTTGGACACAAGTGTGTGAGACTGCAGGCCTTTTTGGGCCCTGTGGGCTTCCATATGGAGGAAAATCTACTTCCCATGGGCTGTGTGTTTTGAGGGGTCATTAAAGAGCAGTTAAGCTGCAGAGATCCCTGCAGCAATCAGACACTGTCTGCCTGATCTCTCTGCTGCAGTCCTCACATTTGTTTTATTTTGTTTTCTTCACGCTACTGTCGCTTAATATCCAGAACGTGTAATTCAGGTCACTTGGCTAAGTTCTGTCCCCTGACTCGTTTCTTTTCTCTGCATCTATTAATGTTTGAAACTGTGTTGACTCACTCAAGTCCAGGACATGGACTCATGAAGAGATAACACTGTGTGACTTGCTTTTATAGTTTTTTTAAGTAAATACAAGCTCTGAGGGGAGTCACAGGGGCAATTTATAAAAGGGGAAGATGGGAGAAAAACTGACACTTCAGCAAACATGGGTACAATTTACATATAGGAAAGTAAGATTGGCCTACCTGGGGGGTTGATGATGTTGCTTTGAGCTAATTCACAGTAGAACTGGCCTCTAAAGTGACTCAATCACTGTTTCAACACAAGCTCCTCACAGTCACCCTTGATGACCTAAACCTGACTCAGACTTTAACACTGGGGACTCAAGCCTTCACTGATTCAACAAAGGCACTTATTACAGGAAATAAACTAGTTAATACAGTTAAGCAAGCTTTATGCTATTATCAAAACAAAGATCTGAGACCATTTGTATCATTCATGCACTAAGATGCTCAGAAATAATAAACCTCCTTGAATCCTTCAGTTCAGGGAGGAATACTCTCCTGATAGATTTAAAACATTTATTACCAAATGGAAACACAGTTTTGCCTGACGTCATGGGCTCTACTTTTCAGAGTACTCCCAGGTTAACCAAGCAGTCTGCATTTCGAACACCCCCCATGAGTCAATGCAAACATATGGACCTGATGAGAGGAGGCAAAGTTTAACAAGCAGCAGCAGAGTGTGTAGTCTGAAGCAGTCAGAGAGAAGATTTGTTTAATACATCATTAGAAAGAGCTGTGATTAGTCGATTTGGGTTGGAAACAATGACATCAGCCTGTCAGCTGATGACAGTATGACTACCAAGTCCGACCACTTGCAGAGGGATACAACAATTTGCAACAATGCAAAAAGGAAAATATCTGGCTGAACTTATTTTTTCCCTCTTCCATGAAAACCAAATTATTTCTTAACTTTTTAAGGCAGTAGTTATGCTGATCTTGTTACAGGATTAAATTTGTGCCCATAGCCCTGACACACAAGATATTTTTAAGTCAAAACTGATCGATCAGAACAGTAACGGAGTGCAGAGGTTTTAGATACAGGCTGATACAATATGGTGTTTTATTCATATTACGATATTTTACCTTGGCCATGAGATGATGCTTTGATGCATACATCAAATATGTACTGATGTTTTTCTGCAACATTTGGAGTTTTCCCCAAAAGCATAAGCATAGTGTCCCTGTTATTCATTTTTTTTTTTTATTTCAGAGGCAAACCCTTAAAATAAAACATTTAAAAGTTTAAGCCACCTGCCAAATGTCACACAGGCACTCTGGGGTTTAGGGGTTAATTGTTGATCACGTATAATTTTACCGAAATATTTTACCTTAAAAAAAACTGTTTAACTTGGCCTTCTTCTTTGTTTATCAGCAAACATCACCTGTGTGATTTTACAATTATTTGTTCTTTTTGATTCAACGTATGAACAAACTGGATCCAAAATTGAACAAAAAAAACACATCAAAAAGTTTATACCAATAATATTGTGGATCTTATGACAGGGCACTACCCTGTAATCTGATATTTATTTTTCTTGCTGATATTGGACTGATATCCTATATCAATACCAGATTGGGACACTCCTACACCAAGCAAAGAAATGTGTGTTTAGTAGGTTATTTCTTTGTTGTACACGTGCTTCTTGGTAACTTCATAATGATAAAAAGCCTGTTTATTACACTTTTATTTCTTGCACCTGTGAAATTTTGTCACTATTATTATATCATACATTACATTTAATGTGATATTAAAGAAAACTGACCATATTTTTGCCAGTTTTTTTGCAACATTTTACAATCTTTGGCAAAAAGCATCTGCAGAAGCACATCAACACATTAAACAAGACGCATTCGAGGAAACATTACAACACATGATTACGCTTGAAACTCAAGAAGCCAATAAAGGCCGGGTCACTAAGCACTCGGACAAACACGGGAAATAATAAAAAGGACTTTATTGCTCCTGGAAGCACACAGAAGCTTCTTCGCTTTATCTCTCTCTCTCTCCCTGTGTGTGTGTGTATGTGTGTGTGTGCTCCGCTGGGCTGTGATATCAGGTGTAATCATGCTCATATAAACAGCACAAAGTCAGTGTCTCGTCTGCACTAACTCTCTGACTGTGGTGTGTGTGCGTGTGTGTGTGAGCGCACGCTTGCAGTCGTGCACGGCTTTGTTTTCACTAAGAAATCCCTTCATAGAGAAATTAAGCTCATGTTTGACTTTTCTCATGCTGATTACGGCGGAGAGAGCGATCCACACGTTATCTCAAAGAATGCAGAAACTCCTCTGACAGAGAGGAAAAGTAAGATGGACAAGAGCTTTTTTTTTTTTTTATCTCTACGCACACGTTCATCACAAAGTGACAGCTCTCAGCAGCAATGAGCCCAAAAGCAGCTGGGAGAGAGTCACAGCTGGAAGTGCAGCTCACAAGTTTAAGCACATGAATGAAAAATGGCTGAGTAGCACTGAGAGAGCGGAAACTTTTTGAAACACAGATGTTGGGTTGTGATGTGAATGGGTAAAAGCACTGAGGCTGAAGTATACAACAATGTTTGCTAAATTATTCACAAGTCACAGGAGTCCAGATGCATGTTTCTATTCATATACACTGACTCTGTTTTTTAAAAGCTGCGCATAAAACCTCAAACAAATGTCAGCGTTCGTGCTGCTGTCCTGACCTCCATTTTGCACAGCTCTGTCTTTTCACTGCCTTTGTAGTCTTGAAGAAACTGAAGAAATGCAAACAACAGCTCACACTTTTAGACAGTCTCTCCTTGAAGGCATTCATGGTATCACCAGCTTCAGCACGCAAAAAGTGACAGAGGTTGTTGTGAGCGGAACGAGGCTACTCACACAAACTCTTCTGAAGCAAACTCAGGCCCTTGGGCAAGAAGTTGGAGTGTCTGACAGGCGGACGGACTGTTAACAAATTCACATTTGTGTCAATGGATGCACACAAGTGGTACAAAAAGTCTAAAATAGAAACAACAACTAACATGAGGAATGTTGGCTGGTTTAAACTGTCACAGGATTTTCTTTGGGTTGTTGTTTTTATGCTGTTGTTGTCCTCATTTATAGACGGTTCTGTAGCTGAAACTTTTACTCTTATGACCAATACAATGGATCATCTCTTGTTGCTGTCTATCCTTAAGTCTGGTTGCCTGCACTGCCTGTCTGATGACAAATATTCATCACTCAATCTGTCCATAAACTGCTCAAAACTGATCAGTAGCATGAGATCTTCACGAGAACTTCTTGAGACCCGCGGGGGGAAAAAAAAGGTCATCACCAAGCAGAAACCTCCGGTTGAGACTATGCTGAAGAGCTATAATCCGCTGTTCGTCAAGTGTCCACTTGAGGTTAAGAAGTCACATAAACACCAAGCCAAAAAAAGGGATTTTCACAGCAGAAATAATCATGTTTACAGCCTGGTACAAATAATCCTGTCTGAATTGTCAATTTCAGTAACTGCACACACCGTTCAGGGAGGTTCTTTTTTCTAACTCATCAGTTTAGAAGATATTAAGATTGCAAGCTCTCCTAATCAGAGGCACAGCCCAGCTCTCATGACTGACAGGTGCCCAAGTGTGGTGACTCCTCATCCGCCTCATTTCCAATATGGTTGCACCAGCTTTTTTGCTTCAAAACTCTGTTTCAGAAACAGATGGACAACATCACTGAGACTACATCCATTTTTTATACCATCTATAGTCATCACATAAGGATTTTGTAGAGTTTTATGACATGAGGAGTGGACCTCAAACACCAAGGGCTGCCCCTTACAGGTCTACAGACAGCTGACCAATCAGAGGGAAGGGGGTTTGTGGAGCAGGGAGCCTTTAAGAGACAGCAGCAACAAAAAAAGGTGTCAGACAGAGGCTGAGATAAGGGTTTTCCAAAAAGTCAGAGTAAAAACGAATTGGTAATTTTTTAGCTGTAAATTGTGTAAAGTTAAAACATGCCCCATGCTAACATATGCCCCCTCTTTAAACATTAATCTTCTATTATTGCTCTTCTAAGGGTTATTTGCAGCTGGCTACTGCTAATGTCACTCTGCACTCTCAATTCAAGATCAATGCAAAACACCACATCACTGACAGTCTCATCCACATGCAGACCACCTGCTGTGATAATGGAAAATTGAGCAATATTTTAAAATGTTTTTTGGAAAAATGCTCCTGCTGACTAGGTTGAGAAAAAGAAATGGGAAGAGGTGGGCAGGACACAGCTGCATATGCAAAACTTAACCTAAAAATAGTTTTCTGAGATGACTTGGCTGAATATCTATACCACATCTACAGACCCCCCTGCAGCTCCAGAGCCAGCTGAGCCTCACCTCCACCTGAGCGTCTCTCACCTCAGCGGATAAGAGTGCTGGTTCAGGGCTTGTAATTCAGCTGGTCTAACGTGCTCTGAAGGCACACGCTCCCTCTGACAGTCCTATCTTTTTTTTTCTTCTTGATGCCATGTGTGAGTGACTGAACAAAGCCAGGAGCTGCTCCATATTCATGACGGCAGTCACAGGAGAGGGGACCAGACACTCACACAGCCCTCAGGCCTTGACAGCTTGTTAATGCTACTTGGCCTTACAGTACAGGATTTCATGCAGACAGCACAGTACTGACTCTGAGAATTTAAGTAGTGCTGCAGCCGTGAAAGCCTGATCTGCAAAAGTTTCCTAGCAACAGTGGGGGACACAATTTTCTCTGCAGCATCAACTTCAAAACTTCCTGCGTGAATGGATCTCTTTGGAGCTGATACTCCACTCACACCCACTCACCTCATTTCTAATGATCTTCCAGCTTTCTCTCTGAAACGGAAATTCAAATGAGACAATGTACCGTCTTTCTTTTTTCTTATCAAAGATAGGAAACTGAAAATCAAAGCCACTGTGTCGGCTTTCCCTTAAATTGGCACAGGGTCCCCCCGCTGCTTTTACTGCATAACATCAAAGATGGCTGCAGACTACAGACCCAAGAAACAAAAATAAGAGTCTCCTTAAGGTGTGAGCAAATTCAGAATTTCTTTGTGATCTTGATTTTTTGTGATCGTGTGAATTTTTAATAAAAGGAGCGTTAAATTGATTAGCCAGGAGGAATTTCTCGTAGGGTTTCCATCTAGGTGTGGGCACTGAGAACAAAAATATTGTTTGAAATTCCAAGAACTGTTCCAGCCCTCACATGTTGTTTTCTGTGTTTCTGGAACCATTGATTCACAATCCCAAAACAGGGGTCTAGGCCTTATTCTAAATAAAGGTTTATTGACTAGATACTAAAGAGGAGGTATAATGCTTCAACATATTTCAAACATGAATATAAAGTAACAATATTTGATCTCCATACTAAACACATGCAAACTGTTACACATTTACTCTCTAAATGTGTAAATATAAACTTTGCCCCTGGCAGGCCTCCACAGGGCTGGCCAATCGGACAGAAGGAGGTTTGTAGAGCAGAGCGTTTTAAAGAGACAGCAACTACCTAAAACAAAGCGTTTCAGACAGAGGCTGAAAGAGAGGTTTTATTAATGATCATTAGAAGAACAATGGGGATTTCTTTAGGATACAGATCATGTAAAGCTGCTACAGAGATACAAGAGAGACAGTTTAAAGCCTAAAAAGAAGCATGACACCCCCTCTTTAAATACAACCTTCCTTTACAGCTTCTTTAAAAGTCATTTGAAGCTAGTTACCACTTAGGTAGAAATCTTTAAGTAAAAAAAATAAAAAGAGGGGAAGTACAGCTGAAATATCCTTAAAGGGGACTGGGATGTTTATCAGAGACCTTGGTCTTCCTGTTATACAAGATTTCAAAATGTCCCCAAAACATTTGCTTCTTAGCATCTATCTTTCATTTCCTGGTTTGAATAAATAGTCCCTTCTTTTAAAAACAAAAAGCAGTTTCAGGTTGCAATGTTCCTCTGGAATAGGCTGAAACAGATCTCCTGACACCTGAGAGTCTCTATTATTGTTCACTGTATAGCAGGTGACAGCAGCATTAATATTTAAGGCACAGGAGACAAAAGTCTGTCAGCTGACAGACGCTCTAAGACGCCACGCTGTGTTTCTGGCTCCTGCTGTCCTGTCCAAAACATTTGATTTTATTCTTATCACTGCTTTAATCAATAGTATAAATCTATCCTGGGTTTTCCACATTGACATACAGATTTTCGTCTTCTAAATTGATGTCATGAGAAACCTTTAGAGTTTTCTGTATTCCAAAAAAGGTAAAATCTGCCGACAGGGTCTTTTTCCCTTTGATCATCACTGCCCATAGAATCGGACTGAACACAGCACCAATTAAATGCAGCAGTGAGTTCCCACAAATGTGAGTTTTTATAAATAATACAAAGACACAACTATTTCCCCAGACCTTCAGAGACCGAGTCTTATCTTCTTGGCCTTTGGCTTTGTATGACAGGGGCGACTGAGAAAGACAAATAGTTGGACTCTCATGGAGCAGAGACATTGCTCCTGGCATCTTCATAGCACAAATGAAGCTATTTTTGCAATTAGCAGTGAATGGGAGAGGGACGGTGGCTGGACAGCCAAACTGCGACAGATGGATGTGATCAGAGATGGAAGTAGTTCTGCCTCAGGCGACTCTCAGGGGGAAACACGGACTATTTGTACAAGCTGCACAAAGACAGAGCACGGAAGAAGTGACCACATGGGCATACAAGAACACAAACACAAAAACATGAGAAGCTTTGTTGAAGGTCGAAGAGAAAACGGGAAACGGGAGTTGTTTCTTTGATTGTCCCTCTGGTACATAGTTTATTCTGATCTTCATAATCTCTGGAGGAACGAGCAGTTTATACAAGTGAGAGGTTCATTCAAAAAAACCAATAAAGCATCCTTGGTCTGTTATTCCTGGATAGCACACCATTACTATGAGCACACACACCTTTGTATTGAATGCCACTCTAATCTCAAGAGATGATGTCTTCTGAGGGCCGTCCGTTTGTGTTTCCTCTCAATGCTTTAAAAAAACATTCAATATGCTCCTGGGCACAATGCAACTTTAACCATATCAGAAAGACACAGGTTTATTCCTGCTCCGGAACAAAATGAGACTTTCTGCTCTAATGGAAAAACTTCTCAAACACTTAAAGCCTGTTCTCTCCGGCAGCATCTTCCCGAAAGCCTCTCCTCTCCTTTGGGTGAAAGCATTTTCTTCGCATTATGAAGGAAAAACAAAACGGCCCAAATTCTGGTTCTGAACCCAAAATGTGCTGCTGTGAAACCGAGTTCAAGGAAGGATTAGCCTCATACAGTCCTCTGAAACATCGAACAACCATTATGAAAATTCATTTTCCACTGACATGGTACTCACCGCTGAGCATGCAAACAAACACAATACACCCTCTCTCCCTCTCTTTCTCTCTAAAAAGCAGCACTATAATCCTCTTTTCCTTGCAACACTGCGCTTTTTCCTGAGCAGCGTTTTTACACACAGCTAACTGTTGCAACCTGGAGATTATCTTAGAGGTTGTGTTCTTGAAGGAAGGGCAGCAGAGGTGATTTTGAAAAAGCCTGGACAACATACACTCATGAAGGGGAAGGGCACACACACACACACACACACACACACACACACACACACGCACACACTCGCAGACACATACTCACACACACTTTGGCATGCATAAAGGCTCCTTTCTGTGCCTGCCTGGGCAATAACAAGGGCAGCGCAGAGGGAGTGAAGGGTAAATGTTAGTGTGGCTGCTGTGTTGTCTGCTCCTCTCTGAATGCTGTGTGTGTGTAAAACACACCGTCACACAAAGAGCCCCTTTGTCGTCCTGTGCAGTTAATGCTGCTTTTCCATAGTGTTGCCTGCCTTCATAAACATTAGGGTGTGTGTTGCTTATGGAGACATGCTGCTGTGTAACGTATAAAGGTGAGAATGAGGCCGTAAAACAGTTTGAAGACTGCTGCTGGAGCTCCTTTTATCAGACTCAGGGAGCGTCTGGAGTGCACTTAAAACTAAATGAGTTTCTCAAAAGCGGCATCATAATTAAAAAAAACAATTGTCTTGTCAGAGTAAAGTCAGACACTTCACAGACGAGACATGCAACCGTAAAAGAGTGTAGCATTCCCAAAGCTGTGGGTCAGATAACGTGACTATAACAGAGTCAAGTAGACATAGAGTCTCAGATAAATGAGGCTAATGCAGGAGTGAACCAGGAGTAAAAACTTTTGGGTCTGGTTCATGTCACACTATTCTCACAAATTTCTTAGCATCGTACCATGTAATAAAGGATTCTCGGTGCAACAACAACCAAACCATGTCTTGCTGCTCGTTTTCATCAACCTACATGTAGTAGAGGAGTTAGGGGAGCTGTTTATTTCAAGTTCTATCAAGTCACAGTTATAGTCTATCCTAGTGCCACCCAAAACTGGTGTTAAAGAATTGCATTTGTTGTGACACAGGAAGGCTTTCATTTATTGTAAACACCGGATCCAGGAGGATGTACAAAAACTGCAAGGAATACTAATTGAATGTCAGGAATGAAGGTGTTTGTATGATGTTTGCTCATTATAGTTTCGTTACGAACTTTTCCAAAGAGCACACAACATCTCGTGATCACAAAAAATTCTTGTGCACACATTTTGGTATCTGGTGTCCATGAGGACTCTATTTTTACATTCTTTGCCCACGTCAACTCAGGGGCCCCCTACAAAAGACTTCAGTAACCACAGGTAATTTCAATATGAGTCAAGTCTCAGACCCCACAGGAGGGTGCAGTGGTTAGCTCCGTCGTCTTAAAGAAAGGGGGTTCCTGGTTCAGATCCCAGGTGGAGAACAGGAGCCTCTCTGTGTGGAGCTCAGTTGTTCTCCTCGTGAATGCGTGGGTGCTCTAAGTACCACAGCTTCCTCCCAAAGTCCAAAGATTACATGTGTGCTTGTGTGTGTGTGTGTGTTTCAGCAAGTCAAATCCAAGACCTTTTTAATGCCACCTTGTAGGTTCACATAATGTAAGAACAGAACATTATGTAATGATGTCATAAATGTTCACTTCATTTTGTAATGTCACATTTTTTAATAATCTGCCACCTCTTTTAATAAAATTCTTGCAATATGTAATAAAGTAGCCGCATTATGTCGTAAATTCTCACATATTGCGTCATATGCACCAAATTCGTACACCTTCTTGACACAACAACTACATTTAGTAATTACTGACACAGTGCAATTACTTTCACATGTTGCTTTCACACCTTAAATGCAATTTAAGACAAAATCACTTCAAATATAGTCAATAGTTGGGAGATCCCACTGTATTCCAACCTAAGCACAGCACATGTCTCTGACCACCTAGCCCACAGATGACAATTTGCACAAGTCAGTAAGAAATTAGCCGTGTTGTTCTGTAAAACACCTGCCAGAAAAAGTGAAAATACATAACATAAAATTGTCCTGCCCTAATCAAGTAAAGACCTTTGAATAATGTATTTAAGAGCAGCAATAACAGTTTTAATGAATTTAAGACTTTTTAAAGCCTCAGTTTTAGATACGTGAATCCAAGACTTTAGGATTTTTTAAGGATATGCAGACACCCCGGGGTGCCTCTTTCCCAGTGACCATAAAACACACAAAGGACACAGGCAGTGGATGCACACTGGAGTATCATCTCATCAGACAGAGTGTGAAAACATAATTCTGCACCTAAAGATGATGGTAGTCCCAGCAATTTAGTTGAGCCCACTGAACACATTTATTTTTTAGGAAGGAGTCATTAGGTGCCCTCATCTTTTCATTTTAGTGCCCCATAAAAAATAACCTTGGTAATGACACCAAATGCAAGGCTTCAAACAGCAACATGCACTGCAACAATGGCTTCCAACACATCTTGTTTGGTTGATAGGAAACAGTTGTATACCTCATAAATGAAGCACTCCTGCTGTTCGACACGCTAAAAGGCTCAGTTAAATATAACAATACTACTCTGTTTTCCATGTTGTGCAAGTCTTAGTTCAACAAATATCTGCTGAGGGCACTTGAGGATAATCTCTCCCTTAAATACATTCCAGTTGACTTCCACAATCGACCACCTCTCTTCACCACGGCTCTGTTAAATGCCACGGATTCCACTCTTAGGTGAGCATGACGGTGCTACAGTGCAGCTTTAGCGCTCCGAGCTGGGAGGGGAAACCGAAGCTCGGCAGCCGGTTATGGAGCTCAGGCAGGGGGATTTTTTATGAGCTACTTATAATGCAAATGTACTCAATATTTCAGGATATGTCATGGGGGAGGGTAGGGAGTTTGTATCTGAGTGTGTGTGTGTGTGGGTGGGTGGGTGTGGGTGCTTTTTAAGAATCTGAGCAAGTTTGTATTATTAGCAGGAGCCTCCAGTGTGGAGATACAACATGATCTAATGTAACACTGTGACAATTACAGCCAGCCACTGTTTGGTGTAACGCAGTCTGAGGACGCTGGCGGTGTCTGAAACTATGAACAATCTCTAATAACTAACTGCTCTGGCACAGGAGACCACCCTGAAGCTGGACTTGCCATCATGGTTTTGGCCACCCTCAGTGAGCGCGCCCGTATGAAGCCGCTGCTGGGCGGAGAAAAGCATGCTGGTCCGACACAGTTAGGATTTCATGGAGCGGGAGACCGGCAATGAAACTAGATAAGAGTCCTGAACATTCCTGCATGAATCCAGATTGCATAAACGTTGTTTACTCTCCATCTGACAGTGTGGGTTTCTGCTTGTGAACCATCATCACTGTGACTTTCTTTACCCTCTGCAAGTTTTACGAGCAGGAGGTTCACAATGAGGTGCTAAAAGATTTAGATCTGGTTATTAGACCTCAGAGGTGCAGAGGGACTGAGGAGGTGAGAGGAGTTACGCCTCCTCTTTATCACTTATCCTTCAGGACAAGTCTGTCTGTAACTTCACAAACTGTTTTCTGACACGACCTGAGAGGAAATCAGACACACTGAACTTTTCAGACGAGTGTCATGCTTTAGGTTTATTCAGGTGAAGGGAGGTGACTGAACTTTTCACTGACATCAAAACATTTATGAGGATGTACCAAAGCCAGGTCAGTAGGACGGAGCAGAAACATCTCACTGATCTGATCAAATACATCAGCTCAATCAGAAGTTTCTCACACTTTGAGTCTAGTTCAACTATTTTCCATACGTTTAAAATGTCTTTACAACTGTCTCCAGTCAACATCAGAGATTCATAAAACAAATCCGAAAAATGAGCAGGCATATTTGAAGGGTGTGCCTGAGATAGAATTGATACATATTTTAACGCACTCCACCCCCGTTAAAGACTTACAGTAGCCACATCCTCAAGTATATCCTTCATCATCCTGTTTCACTTTACGGGCAGACACAGAACTTTACTACACTCAGTGGAAAGAAAAGTAGCTCCACAGAGACCATGAACCCTTTTGGAAAATGTTTAGCCTGCTGCAGAAATAAATCAAATTCTGAGAAGGATATTTTTAATCTACTTCATACACTTGCACTACATGTAGCAACTAGGGATGGGTACCAAATTCAGTTCTTCTACAGGTACCGACCTACTTCCGTCAGTAGTACCACGTACCAAGCACTGAATGGTGTAAAATCAAGTGGTACAATATTTCAGTACCTAAACGCGCTCTTGTGACTGTGACAGTGGAAAAGCAGGTGATTTCCCATGCCATAAGTAGAGCTGTGCTTTAATTTGTGCATTATTAAGAAAAAACACTGCACAGCTTTAGTTAAGTCACATAGTTGTAGTTCATTTTACTTAAGGGTTTTCATGTCAAAGAAATTTGTGAAAAACTGTGATGTTACAGTACAAAAAGTTGAATGATGTCTTTATGTATTTGTTGAAGTTCATACATTGAGAAATAAATTTGTTAATTTTAAACATTTTGAGATTTTATTACTGAACAAATTAAGATTTATTACCACATAAACACACACAATAGTAGTGGAAATTGGTACTGTCACGTACTGGTACTAATCCTTTGGTACTGGGCATCTGTATTGTATCAGTTCAAATATATAATGTACCTATCTGTAGTTGCAACCATTGTCATGAGTCCTAAATGTCAACTTCAATTTTCACCAAAATATGGTATTAGCAAAAAATCACCTGCGCATTATTATTGGATTAAAAGGAAAAACAATCACTGGAAAACAAGCGACATGGTCGACTGTCAAAAGCAATCAAAGAATCAATGAAGGTTTCCTTACTGTTGTATTCAGAACAAAGTGTGTGTGTGTGTGTGTGTGTGTGTGTGTGTGTGTGTGTCTTTGTCTAAATTTGGTGATTTTACAAACATCCATAATCACAAATAGATGACATCACTGTCTCTTTCCTAACAGACATTCATTTCATGTGTGCATTTTTATGCATTGCCAAAACAACTCATAACATCAGCATTTGTCCACTTGGTAATGTGGACACTCAACTGTGACAAAGGGCAGTTCAGACACACACACACACACACACACAAACCAGGCTGAAGAGGCTTGACTTCTAGAGCAAACAAACAAAATGCAGCACCTTCCTGCAAGTTCGCTTTGACACATGTGAGTTCTTCAGTGCAAACACCAGATGGGCACCAGAAATAAGTTTTGACTCATTTTATATAATCTTCTTGTCATTCAACAGTCACTGTTGCTTGCGGCAGCTTTAGGTTGAATGTATGACTGTAGCTGTTTCCTTTCCAAAGCTTAGGCTTCTAGATATAAGAAACCATAGAAATGATGGATATTGTATCATTCTAAAGCATGTTGTCTTGTAAACTTTGGTATCAAAGTATCTGTAATTTGAAGGAATGAGAGTTGACAAAGATGTTTGTGCTGCTTTTCTCGTTTTCTAACCAGTTTCTTTCCAAAATGATTGACACCTAACGACTCCATCTCTCATTATGTGATATTTAGCTGTTAAACAAAAAGCTAGTCTTGACTGTCTTCTTTCACTGCATTTCTGCGAAACCCGTCACAGTCTGTTGTGCGCAGTTTTAATACTCGCTGACTGATTGCATATCGGCACCCTTTACCTGTCAACATCAAACAGAAAAAAGAAGTGTGTTATGAATAATTTCTTACTGTGGAGTCACTCATCTAACTTCCTCCCTCATTCTGATCTGCATGTGGGCCTGGAGTTAGTGAAGCACAGGTACAAAAATGCCTCTTTCACTCCCTCACCATAAATAGTTCAGCATCTCTGCAACACAGGGAGCATTTTCCTCTCAGCTCTAGCTTCACCTCCTACTGGGACTATACTGTAAAAGTCTGCACGGCACAACACGCCTTTAAAGGTGAGGCAGAACGAACGGGCCTTAAATTATTTCTGTTCCACGAGACAATAGGGAGTGTAAAAATTTCAAAAGGTCTTGAAAATTTATCTGTGTTTGAAAAGAGCATGACTTTTCTCCTCTGGGAAGCACGCAGTGAGGCTACTTGTTATAGCTGTGGTTGAATTTCTACACAGTAACGTCACTGTGTGAGCCGCCTGTTGTTGGGGGGAAACTGTTTGGATTGTGTGGTTCTTGCAGTGTTCTGGGTCGAAGTAAAGTCACATTATGGTGAGTATTTTCAGCCCTGTGATGACTGACTGTTCATTGTGCATTCAGTAAATGAGGGGTTTGAGGGACTGAGAGGCTTTCACACTCTTCCTCTAGCAGCTGGTGACGTTTACAGGTTTACTGCACTCCAACGCAAGTCCTGTCTGAGGACTAATCATGTGAGTACTTGTTAAGCCCATGAGTAATGAGTAAAAGAAATTTATACATAAAATAAAATAATAAATGGAAATAGAAATTACTTTGAATGCAGCTTGTTTCTTAAATTTGATATTATCTGAAGTTCTGTGAAAGAAACAATGGGACCCAACCCTGCCAAAATTGTTTGCTGCACTATATGACTTTTTCAATATGTTTGTAACCATGTGACAAAGTTCACAACTCAACACCAAACAAACCAGCAGGTGTTGATACATCTAAGATCAGTATTTTATTCATTCATTGCTTCACTTCTGGAAAATATTGCTTCTGTCTGTACACTCAATGAAGCTCTCTGATTGGCTGCTGGCAGCAACGCAAGATCTGGACCAGGGGTTCCCAAACCTTTTAGCCTGTGACTCCCAAAATAGCAGTGTCAGAGATCAGTGACTCCCTGCTATGGGAAAACATCAAAACGCCCATCCAAAAATAGATACAAAATAACAGAGAAAAAAAAAGGTTTGAGATAGCAGCAGGTGATTTACAGAAAATTAAACTACCCATGTGCACACGTTGCTGTGTTTACTAAATGCCTCCAGCTTTTATCATCTCTGGGGTCTTCTTACAACAAAGAAATAGGGAAAAAATATCAAAATTTTGTCATTTTATGGTTTAATATAAAATTCTCCCATTTGTGATTTCCCAATAATGGATGAAATATGCAATTAGAATTTTTTCCCTTCAGAAGGCTTTTCACAACCTCCCTATGAGTGGTCCCAACCCCCACATCGGAGACCACAGTCTAGACTATAAAGCAAGATTTTTCTTTTCTTCATTTTTGTTCCACGTGCATTTGATTACACCGTAACTAATCTGAAATGCACATAATGTTTTTTTACCTTATACATTTGCGACAAAATTTTAACTTTATCCTGCTGTGTTCAGGCTTAATGACCTTAAAAAAAACTTTCTTGATACACACGACAGTTGCCTGTGCAAAAACAAGCACAGATTCAAACAGGACCAATAATTGGTGGTATGACAAGCAGATAAACCATGTGACTAATGAGGTGAAGTATTACACTGAGACAAACGCTCGAGTGTCTTAGATTATGCTTCATCATAGTTTGTAAACAACATTTTGATTGGTTAATGTGGTTTATGTGTTTTTGTTTGTTTTTTTTCAAACTTCAGAAAAAGATTTTGCTTCGGTCATTTTTCCCTTCAAAATGTTAAATGTTCTCATTCTCAGAGTTTTGCAAGACAATGAGTTGAAAAGATAAATGGATGAAACTTTTTTTTAAAATTTTAGCTGAACTCTATGAGCCTTTTAAGTAGCTTCACATGTTTTGTATCTAAAAAGAAAAGAATCTTAATTTTCCCTCCTTCATGTTTTTTTTTTTTCTCAATTCAGCTTCTGTTTGGAAAACTTCATTTTAGGCTTTTGTCTTTTTAAGGCTCCCCACTCAACAAACACCCTTACCTCTGATTGGTCAGCCCTCTTTAGGTCTGAGCCATGGGCAGACCTTGGTGTTTGAGGCCCACCACTCCATCATATCATAAACATTTAGTTAGAGCTCCTTTGGGATGACCTCATAATTTCAGCAAGTCTCTCAAAGATCTCATGGAGCTTGTTTTCTAACAGATCTAACAGAATTTCTACAAGTTATGAATATGTAGAAGCTTGAAAATCTGCACATGTTCAGTATGAACATCCAGGACTGTTATTCCACATCCATGTAAAATATAATCGAGGATGATGATTGGTCGATGAATACTCATGTGTGGTTACAACAGGGAATAAACGGGAGAAGAAAGCTAATGTGTTGGGGTTGAAATGATACTTCAGGGAGGACAATGAAACCAAGCTCGCCTGTATCAATTCATGCATGAGTAAAGAACATGAGCATGAATCTGTGTGTGTGTGTGTGTGTGTGTGTGTGTGTGTGTGTGTGTTTTTGTTGCGTTGTGAAGAAATCTACAGTCAAGTCTCACATCTCCCCTCATTCATCACTGCGCTCCAGACAGCACAAGGGTCAGCCCTCTCCACACACAAACAGAGCTCATTATACAAGAAGGCAGAAGATAACAGCGCACACAGCCGCTGCTCTGAAATCACCCAAAGCATCAGTCACATCCAAACAAGGTCTGAGTGACCCGACCTTGGGAGGCAGGCAGTAGCCAGCGCTGTGCTTTAATCTGGCCTGGAGGCAGGAGCGCAGGTAGAAAAGAAGCCAAGGGGAGCAGCTGGGACTCCAACTGCTAATTTAGTAAAAAGGGCCCCAAATAATCCAGCAGACACAGAGATAGACGAGAAAAAATTAAACATAAAACTGACCTGATCCACTGTGGTCCAGCAATGACGGGACGGAGATGACTCTTTTTCCACACTTTCACAGGAAGTTACCAAAACTGAGCCCGATGGCAGGAGAGGGTGGCACACAGAGGTGAGGGGGGGTTTCTAGAAAGAGGGAAATGTGAAATGTTTACTCGATGTAACTGACACTAGTATGAGCAGAATACACAGGTAAATAGGAGAAGCTTCATGCATTTGGTTCCATTTTTAGCAGTACAATATTTGCACAGAAACCAAAAAGCAAACTGCATTTAAACAGAGAGCACACTGTAAAAAATCTGCACCTGAAAAATCAAACTAAGAGTCAGCAAATACAACACTAATGAGCAGAAATTGGAATTAATGATGTTATTACTATATTTCTTTTTCTTTGTAAAGAGGTTTAAAGAGTTAAAGTACCAATTATACGCCATTTTTTCTTTCAGTGAGCAAATTTAACATGCCAAGGCCGTTATGCTTACGTGCACGCTGCATAATTAATTCATGTGTGCAGGAGCTGCAGCGGACTGTCGTATTCACATAAAGGCTCAGAATTAACAGAAAGTCCCAGAATAAACAGAGATACAGAAAAAAAAACGCGAACCTCAGTGTCACAACATCATTATCTCCAATCACAACACGATCTCTTTCACGTCTGTTGACCCCAGAAACAAACAGGAGAGGGGGGAAATATCAGGTAAACAGAAAAACAGACGTGTGGAGATTCCTGAGAAAAGACCTGAAGTACTCATATCACGAAACTGAAACTCTCTATAAAACCAGAAAGAAATGTATGTATGTTTCTAAAATAATGGAGAATGCAAAAATATGAGCATGATGGAGTTAGATCTGATAAACACCTCCCTTATAGATGTTCTTCATGCCACTCTCAAAAACCAGAGAACTTTTTGTTTTTATGCCCTTAAAGTTTTCAACACTGGACATTTAAACTGCTCAGAGCTTGCCCAATGTTTTTAATAGTAAACTGAAGATCTACCATTTTGATTTAGCTTTTAATTTGGAATAATTTCTTAGCCCTGAACTGCATCAGTAGTACTATTACTATTATCACTAACGCCTGAATATTATTCTTAACTCATTTTATTTCACTTTATTGTATTTACAATTCATGTTATCTGATTTCAATTTATTTTGTTTAATTTGATTCACTAATTTTATTGATTATTCTTTTATCTATTTTATGGTATTAACCAGATCTCATCTTGTCTGTTGTTTTTTGAAACAGTTTGGCTGCATGTTTCAATGTATAAAAGGAGCTTGATGAAGAAAAAAGAGTTTCAGTTTGAAATAGCAATTTTCTTTCCTTGAACTGATGTTTATGAACCTCGTAAATTTCACATGAGAGCTGCCTTAAATGCAAAATCTCGCTACAAAAATGGAAACCTGAGCAAGGGTTTGTGTGATATTTTTAGTAAAAATTGTCCTCTTATACTTGATATGAGCTACATGTAAGTGACAAGTCCAAAAAATGTTTTATTTCAAGATATCAAAAGACAAAAATGATTTCTGCCAATGAGGTAAGAAAAATGTTCCCATAAAGTTTCTTGATTAGAATAATGCCTTATAACATATTTTTTTTTTTTCTTCTGGCACATTTGTTTTACTTGTTACAAGCAATTCAGACATCATTTTTTTCTTTAAATGACTTGAAATATGATATTTTTTTCTGGACTGGATCATGGGAGTGGCTCATATCCAAACGCAAAATGTATCTTTTATTAATTCTTATGTTTCTACAAATAAGACATAAAGACTTGATTAGATATCATGGTTTTTTTTTTGTTGTTTCCAGTGCACTGACTCTTCTGGTGGCCCATTGCACTAAAAGTAGCTTCCTACTGCAGAAACACATCTGGTTAATGTCTATTTCAAGTACCTTTAAACACCTGTTTTAAGTATGTTGCTAATCTTCTGATTCATAGTATTGCAGTGCCTTTTACATTTTTTGTTCAAAGAAAAAAAAAATAGTGTGCTTCACCAGCTGTGTGAAATGCACATATGCATAATAGTGGGGGGAGCTGCAGCAACAGTGGAGGTTGTAAAGGGTGAAACAGAAAGAG
This sequence comes from Thalassoma bifasciatum, assembly GCA_008086565.1. Lineage (NCBI taxonomy): Eukaryota > Metazoa > Chordata > Actinopteri > Labriformes > Labridae > Thalassoma > Thalassoma bifasciatum. The sequence goes on along the minus strand of RPOG01003877.1, from coordinate 13,130 downwards.
ATGAAATAAGGGTGAGGTGGTGTCGCTGTGAACCATGTCGAAGCCAGCAGGGTGGAACAGCACCAAGTGTGTTTGTGAACATCTGAGTGTGTGCGTGTATGTATGAATATATTACACATTGTGCATCATGTGCAACGCAATGTGAAATCACTGACATTATGCAGCTGTAGGTTCAGTGTACAGGTACAAATAGGTGTAAAAACATCTGAGCTTATATGTGTCACCTCTGTGGAATCCAAATATGTGGAGCAATGTTTTTAGATCATTATTTGCTCCCAACCTGCAACAAAAGCAGGCTGTATCTATAAACTACATCCACTTCAGGAGAGACGTCCAAACTGGCTCAGCCTAACATTACCGCGTCTTATTTGATGGATATCAGTGAACACGGTGAATGAGAACAGCATGAAATTTTAACATTTGCATGTTTGAGAACGTGCAACCAGATGGTGCAGCTAAAGTGCACAGGCCCGAGTTAAAATTTAACCAACGCACTTAAAATATGGTGGTGGTGTAGTTCGCTGTGTGGAGGAAGCTCTGCAGTCTGAGCTCTGGTTCAACATTGTTTGTTACAAGATCAATGATATCATACAGGGTGACATACACAGCTGCCTGCACACTGATAAGGAGGGGAAGGTGTCAGTGTGTGTCATAACCTCTGACACACACACACACACACACAGTACGTTACTAGTGGCAGGCTCTTTTCTTGCACCCCGAGGAGCAACTCTCTCCACCCAGAGAAAATCCATAATGTGGTTCTCTCTCAGAGATAAACCTAGAGGGGCCACTGCTGCATCCAACCCCCCCACCACCATCTGCATTTAATGACAGCTCCAACCAATTCCCAGTGCAACCAGTCCAAACCAAGCCAAAGTAAAGACGAGAAAATGCATTTCTGGAGGATAGAGTGGTGAGTGTGTGAGTGTGAGTGTGTGTGTGTGTGTGTGTGTGTGTGTGTGGAGGATGATTAGAGGCTGGGACAGGTCACAGACTTGATTTATGACTCATCCCAACCGTTGTGGGGCAATCAAAACGCACCAGTGGTCCCATTCTGCATCCACGTCCTCCTCCCCCGGTGGCTGGGAAAAACAAGAGGATGTGGGTTTGTGTGCATGTGTGTGCGTTTATGAGTTCACTGTATGTGTGTGTGTGCGCCAGAGGTTTGTTGATACTGTGTGAGCATCTCTCATCCCTTCTGTTCCAATATAAAGGATGGACCTCTACATTAGAGACACAATAGGCCTCCACCCACCCCCATCAGTCTCCTGCTGGTACCAACAATAACTACTTTATGTGTATGTGTGGATGTGTTCATGGAGGAAAATGGCCATCACTAATCAAGGCGTCACACAGGATGCCCATTAACAGCAAATATATGATAACTAATGACCCAACTGAAGTGTGACTGAAGCTTGAATTAAAGGCTCAGTTTTGTGTCTTATCAGCTGCTTATTCACAGGGTTTGTGGTCTGTTTCAATGCAAAACAGTTTCCTTTTGTTTCAGTTGGTTCAACAAAAGCACCAAACTATGATGAATTTTCATTGTCACAAGCAGCTAAAATGAAAGTTGAAAAACACACACAAGCACTACATCGAGCACACCCATAAAGTTTGGAAATTTTATGCTGAGGAAGATCTGAAATTTTTAAATCCTTTCTTTTTTGACAATATGAGGATCAGATTACACATTTGACTTGAGGCCATCGGGGAAAATAACCACATGAAGAGCTGTTTCTCTCTGTTTCTGTTGTTACCGCATCCAATTTTCAATCTATCACTGGCTCATCACTGGTTTCTAAAGAGATATTTTGCAGCCCAGGATGTTAAGTGCCAGATTAAAAAGAAAAACACAGTTTAACAGTTTAACAGCTACAGCACAAGTTCTGTCAACCCCTGTTCATTTTAATCTATGGATAACTTTCATCATTTTGATTATTTTCTCCGTTTGTATCAATGTAGGAGCTACAAGCTTACTTGGGTTTTTTGTACCAGGCTGTTAAAGTTGTAAAATTTAACATGAGACCAGACAATAGACTGTAACGATGTATTGACTTGGTCTCTGCCACTTCACCTATTTGTTTTCGGTGCATATGGCTTTACTGTATTTGGAAAAGATAGTATTGTGATTATTTTGTTTCCTGCGCTATACTGCAATATATATTGCAATATTTTTAAAGGTTTTCTGCTTCACTCTATCAAGCTGAATTCTTTCTGACTGCCTGAAACGATGATGACAAACTTTCAGACAAAGCTGAACATACAAATATGGACGCCACTGCCCTTGACCCCAAAAGTGTTAAACAAAGCATCTTATGTGATACTAACTAAACGCAAACTTTAAGATTTTTCGATCCCCTGCTATACTTTACTCACATTCACCGCTCCCTCTCTCAGTCACTCGACCACTCACGCTGCATGTCACTCTGTCCAATCCTGATAACAGCGGGTGAGGTTACTGCTGCTGAGAGGGTGAAATAACTGTGTGAGCTGTTGCAATTGATGCAGTAAAGTATATACAATTGGATGCTCACTTACATTTATTACTAACATGATTGGCTGTAGACAGGCTACAGAAACTTTATTGATAAGCTCAAATATACTGCAATATATCACATACCCTGCTATATGAGTATTGCACATGTGAATATTGCAACAATACATGACAATACTAAAACAATATATTGTGCAGCCCTTATACAGACTTTTGTAAATGTAGTGACATTACACTTACAAGATATTACTCCCAAGTGTAATATCTCCAAAGTTAAGGGGTTATTTAAAAAATATTTTATCTCCCCCTTGTACAGTCTGTGCTGATAGAAAAATGCTATTTAGATCCAAGTACTTTTATGAACCAGGCTGTGTTTTTGTTGAATGAATCATCTTTTTTTGGTTTGGTATGATGTGGTTTCCGGTCTTCCTGCAGCCAGCCTAAAAGAAACTTGAAGACCTGCAAGTTTTATCACATCTGTAATGGCTTCATTTTTCGATCCAGAGGTTAGAGGATGTATATTTGACACTTGAACAGCTGCAGATAAACTCAAACTTAACTTATATAAGTGTCTGACTGCTGCCAAATTATGTGCATTTTGATTATTTACCTCATATGTGTGTCAAAAATATCAATTTACTCTTAACTGAACAAAGCCATGCATAAATTGTCCAGTATCATATTCCAACAAACAGCAACTCGCAGTAAAAAATGCTCAAGATTTGATCCTAACAGCCAGATATCGATCAGCTCAGTCGACCTAAAAACAACTCTGTGTCTAAGTGGAAACAAACAGAGATTTCATTACAAGACTATTTAGTGCTGACTCAATAGTTTGACCATCCATCATTTTTAAAAACACGCTCTGAAATTCACAAACCAATTTCACACCTCTGGACATATTGATAATTTGTGTATTTATCCCCAGCTGTGTCACAGACAAGCTCCTTAGATCAATAGAGAAACAAGAAGGACACACACAAATGTACACACACACATACACACACAGGAGCATTAGCTAACAGCATGTAATCATCCTCTTCCCTCACATGAAGGATCAAAGCTGCTGTCGCTCTCTCTCTCTCTTGCAGGTTGGGACAGGATAATTGTCAGGTTTGTGTGCACGCTTGTGTGGTTTCAGACCACAAGTGCACAACCAGACAACAAAAGACCTCCAGCCCGTGAACACAACCACACCCTGACTGTGCCATAGACCATCAACAAACACATCTCTCTTTAGTGACAGGAGGGAGACTCAGCTGGTACTCTTTGTGTCACAGTTTCTCACAGGAAAACATTAACCTGCTAGTTTCATTTCACAGTTTCACAGTTTCACAGACTCACTCAAGATCCAAATCTTTTCAATTTTGATCGTCATGTTTTTTAATGCAAAGTTCTTCTGCATTTTATTGCACCTCAACAGGTAGAGAGATGATCAGAGCACCTGATGAGCAGGCGTTTTAATAACTTGGAATAAAAAGGTGAACAATAACTCTGTAAAAGAACAGTTCACTCTGGAGACGACATTTGAATTCAGCAGCACAAATGCTCTGCGAGTTAGAGAATTTGTTGTGATGTAACGCTTTGGCAGCACTTTTTTAATGCTTCACATTTCCTATTTAACCCAGGAGAAATTTAAACTTAGTTTTCCATCTGTGAGGAGTCTATCCAAACAAGCAAAATGAGAAATTGTTAGGGCTTTAAAAGTTGGTTCCACAAAGTAAAGAGTGACATCATGTCAACCCACTACATTCACATACTGTGTATACTACACTTGTAAAAACTATCTGAACTTTTCAAAGTGGACTCTGTGTTTTAATATGAAGAGACAATTATTCATTTTGACTCCTTCTGAATGTTTTCCAGCCCGCCTCTTGGTGACATTCACACATCGTCAGCAGGGCGACGTGAGAAAGCGGTCGAGATTATTGCAGAATATTCACCACAAGCAAACGGGCAGGGGTGATGACATTTACATCATGTGCTTGGTGCAGACCTCAGAAAATGACATGTGACAGGATGAATCAAAACAGCCACACTTCAGGAAGGAGATGTGTTTTTCTAGAGATGTCTGCACATCCTTTTGTTTACACACAGTATTGATTTAAATGCAAAACAGCCATCATACCTCATGCCACTGTTTTTGTTGCAAACATTACGATGTGGGTTTTGCAGTTTGGTTTCCTTCAGGGGATCCTGTTTTCTCAATTATAGAATGGAAATAACAACCAGGGGTTAAAGACATTAAAAGCTCCTGTGGATAATTATTCAGGCGAGGCGATTTACCTCTTCAATCGTGTTTAAGCAGTTTACAGATAGAATCATTTGTCCTGCTAAGTTTTGAATCTAAAACCTGCAACCCATCACAAATATTTGTCACAAAAATGTTTTTGCTGCCTGTTAGTTGCCTCCTCTGACACTCAACCTGTAGCAGACTGAGCATCGATATAGTTCTATAAATCTAGTTGCAGATGCTCTTGTTTGCTTTTGTCTGTTAATTGCACTGTTAAATGTGATTTTGCACATTTTTTTATTCTAGCACACTAATCTATGTCAATATGACAAAAGGTTACTGAAGTTGTTGTGATAACTAAATTACAAGTTGGCATCATCTCAACTACAAAAGATATTCCAAATTGATAATCTATGTCCAAATAAATCAGTAATGCATGTTAGGGCTGGGAAATTAATTAAAAATTAGATTATGACCTGTTGCAATATTCTAATCACAGACAGTGCAATATTTCTTTACTCTGTGTCAGAATACCAGATTAACTTTTTGGCAAACTACTTTTCCAAGAGAAACATTCTAAGTGGTAAAAGTGGCAAAAACAGAAAAGTAGCTATGAAACTAAGTTTAATGTGGCAAAATGGTCAGGAGGCAGCAAAATTTGGCAAGCCAATTGCGAGAAAACTTGGAAAATAGTCAGAAGGTAGCAACAATGGGGGTAAAAAGCTACAAAAACATCAGTGGTAAGTGGTAAAAATAGCTGAAGACAACAAAAAAATGGCAAGAAAGTTGGGATAAATTTTAAAAAATAGTCAGGAGGTAGCCCACATTTTTCAAAAAGTGGTGAAAAAAAGTGAAAATTTACTATTTTGGGCAAAAAAGCAGTCAGAAGTAGCAAAAAGGAAATGTCATGGGTTGTTGTTCAGTCATGATTACCTCTCAATGTTCATTTCATACAGTGTGCTTGTTTAAAAAAAACCCATAGGATAGGGGACTTGAATTGAGACCCGACCGTCCATAGGAAATTTGCGAGACAGCACAGGCTGTCTGAGCCCCATGGTTTACAAAACAGAAGAGCTCAATCGAGATGAAAGTTATTTGTCACTTTGAACAACTACCTTAAGAAGTTCAAGTCTAAATCCAACCCAAGCAAACTAAAACAAAGGTTGGCACAAGATATCTTATTTAAGCCAGCTATTATCTCCTCACATGGGCTTTGAGTCCAGTTCAAGTGGTTCATTAACCCTTTAGGTACAGTGGTGGTCAAATAGCATCTTTTCAGCCATTTCTGGTGAAACTGAGTCAGATGCAGCATGTGCATCTTTGATCCATGAATACAAATGAGTTGCTTTAACTGTATTTGACATATTATGCTCACAGTGATGCAAACGACGGACAGCTGACACGGAAACACAAAGCCTAAGGCGACGGCTGTTGCCAGCATGGAGGCATTTAAAACAAGTGAGAGGATTTCAGAATCTCAGTGTCCCAAATCTGGGAGACCTAATTAAAAGGATTGGCTGGCTTCTTACAGTAGCTCTGCGTGTGTTGATGTGGCTCAGTCTTACACCACAAGGAACAACATGTTTATTCCTCCTTTGTCTGGATCCCACATGGCAAGGAAAATATTTGGATTGCTGGTTTAAAGCTTCACAACAACTCCCCTGTACTTTATCTCTCTCCTTCCTGTCTGAATGCATGTGTGTATGTGTATGTGTATGTATGTGTGTGTGTGTGTGTGTGCCTATTCTGTGTGCTTCTTATGGGAATGAAATTGAAGGATCGACAGTCTATTTCTACAGTCTCTCCTACACACTGTTATCTGCACAGTGGCCTGACAGCCGCCTAAGTACTAGTCATTACTCCGTCCTCCCTGCTGGACGGCCCTGATAGAGCCAGACGTGAAGAAAAACAGCAACACCGTGACGATGCTGAACACACGTCGACACCAGAAAACGACAACGCATGTACATCAGGCAGCAAAGTGGGAGAGTTTAGGCTCCAACACATTTTTTGGGGAATAGTTTGATAACATTCAGCAGCTGAGAGAGGAAGTTCAGCTGTAGCTTCGGAGTTTATGAGTTTTAGATTTACTGCGCGCCTCCTCATGCTGTCATGTCGACGTGTTTACACAGCTAGTAAACAGCAGATGAGGATACAAAGTGTGTTTGGTTTCACAGGCGGCTGGTCCTTTGGATCCATTGGCTTTGAAGGTGTCAGGTAACAGATGCACGAGCTGGCTGTAAACCAGAGACCAGCAATTACACACTCAAACACACACACACACACACACACACACATAAACAAAAACAACTAATCAACATGTAAACAAAAATGCACAGTCACACTACACAGCAGCTCCCATTCCCAAATGTCTTCATTAGTTCTTCTTCACAGCAGCGAGTCCTCTGTGGTCGAGCCCAAGCTCCGAGCTCTACAACCACAATCAAAGCCGAGCGGCTCCACAAGCAATCTGCTTTTCCAATCAGCTTCCTTTAGGCTGTATTAGCGCTAGCTTCAATTGGACGCTCTGCCTGCTTGTGTGTTTCAAGAGTGGGCATGCTTGTAGGGCCATTATACAGGCTCAGCTCCCCCCTGCTGTGACAGAGCCAACACGCCCCTCTTTAATTGCCCCTCCATACTCCCGAACTCATCTGGGACGTCCCATTTGTTATGAAAGATGTTTGATAGTTTCATTTAAAACACCCCTCGAACACAGAGCCTTCTCCCTGAATCATAACAGGCCTCACAGAGGGTTAAGTCCAGTTGGCACCTTGTAACATGAAGAGAAATCTGCTGGAACATAAAAGCTCCTGTCACACCCAAAAGACATCAAAGAAGTGGAGCAAATTAAGGCCAACTGCTGCGTCGCCTGATGTCGCCTGATTCTGGGCAAAGATGTTGAGCAGCGCAGAGGAACAGGAGACAGGAGTAACTCTCTGAACCATCTGGTGGTCGTATTTTCCAATCAACACTCGCAATGGAAATCTTTGCTGAGAGTGGTGCATGCAAAAAAAGCAACCAGGAAGTGGAAGGTGAACCAAACAGCTACATGCAGACAGCTCTGATTACAGCATAGAATTATAAAAATATGAGTAATTCACTCTTATTGCAACAATGAGCAGAGCAGCCTCAAAGACCTGTCAAAGCAAGTAATGTAAGAGTTTGTCATGCCTGTCATATTTTTACAGGCTTTGGCTCTGTTTCCCATGAGCACCATCACTCACGAGTGTAAAGATGTGACTCTTGCAGAGACGAACATTTTATTTCTTTTTTTAACCAAATGAAAGAAGAGCAGCACTTCTTTGACAAAGCCATGACATAATGTATTTATATGGAGTTATCCAGTGTCATTGTTTGAAATGTGACAACAATCAAACTCTGAAGTTTAGTGTCCAGAAGATGAGCAGACTATTTGTTTAGTGTTACTCACAGCCTGGTGCTCTGAGACTAGTCTGTAACATGTAACATTAGTGAATCCTGGTTATGTCCTACCAGTGCTCATCTACCAACTCCAACCTAAATGCTGTATGTGGGTTGATATGAAGATTATCACCTACTACTTAACCTACGTTTTAGCCTGTGCTCTATCACTCTCCAGTTTAGCTTTCTTCTGCTCTGACCTACTTTTTCCTTTTTGCCAGCTACAGTTTCAGTCATATCACTAGATAAATCATTTACACCAGAGTCAAGTGCAGCTCTTGCTTCTCACTGCTAAACTTTTCCAGCACAGTGACTTTTCAAGGACTTCAGTCTAAATAAAATAGTTGGGTCTTCTCTACAGATAAATAGAAACAGCATTTAGAAGTAACCAAATTCGGTGCAGATGATCTTATTTTGAATTGTGTATTATGAACAGGCAAATGTAAGAATGTGAGACTGCTTCAAGATCAGATAAAAAATCCTCACTGGCCTTTCAGTGAAAAGTGTGAGAACTAGTTAAGATCCATATTGTTACTGCGCAATCCATATCTGGTTACTCACTCTACTGTTTCAATAATTTGTGAGCCGTCAACAATCAAAAGAGGTCATTTGCAGCACTAATACACACGCAAATTAAGCCAAACACTCACCCATTAATTATGCAATAGAGCCACGTCTCATGGTGTAAATGTTGGCATTAGGCTGTAACTCTCACTGCTTCGAAGAAAGAAAAAAAAGGAAGGGCAATTCATTGTATTGCTTTCCTTTAACATCCATGCACTGATTCAAAAATCTCAACAGCCAATCAATCTTCTTTATCTTCCACTGTCAATTGAGTCTGCTTAATTGGCCATGAAGCAGAAGACTACAGAGCCTCAAAGCTGGTTTCTAAAAGTGTGCAGGAATCACAGCAGAAACTAGAGACACACACACACTGACACCGGACATTGGCTTATGGCCGATCTGCCGCCTGACGCGTCAGGGCCGCGTGCCAAATATGTCAGGGCACTCGTTCAGGAGACATCGTCTTTTTGTCACCTGAACTCCTCGTGCTGACTTTCAGAGCACGGATAAGACGATTTTTGCCACGATGATTTCCCAGGGTCATGAATTTCTGGATTATATGCTGCTGCACCGGCACCTGGCAGAGCTTCAAAGTCTTGGCTGATCTTCCTTGATCATATTACACGTCAGTCATACTTGAAGCAACCTGCCCGCAAACAGGTTTGACGAAAAGGGGTGAGATAAAGACATTAAAGCTTCACTTACAATCACAGCCGTTGTTAATTCAACAAACGGTCTGAATAGTTTTGATCATCCTTCATATTAGGCAAATAGAGTCTGAAAATACTGAGCTCAACGCACAGACGAGTGAGGCAGAGGTTAGTTTCCTTTACTCGGACATTTGAATTTGAATTTGAGTGGTTTTGCCTTTTTGCATTTTTGCATTCAAGCACTTTCTGGCATTGTGACGTTGATGAATGAGGGCACACATGATAACCTCCCCATGTGTGTTAAAAGACCTGATTTCAGCATGTTTCATCACAACTGTCTGGAGCAGTGAGGAGCTGGTTTGCTCTTTTACATCTTTACCATCACCATGAATCATGAAATTGCTGACTTATATTGACTCTGAATTGGTGAACAATACTGTAAAATGCTGCATCTACTTTAATTCTCAGCCTGTTTTTAAGGTGCTCCATTATAGCAGAGTTGCAGTGATGCCCTGAAGAGCCCGGAGCAGGCGAGCCACACTGGCACAACTCCTGACATGTCTCCTTTGAGGGGGGTGGGGTGGGGTGTTGTGTTTCTAAAAATACCTTTTTACATCCACTGATGATTCCCACGACTCTTTGTAACAGCGATATTCGACAGACCGCTTCTAAAAGCCAGGTCACGTGACTTTTCTGAGGCTTTTTCCGGCTTTGGTTTCTGTTAATGCTTAATTGCGCCGTGGTTTTCAACGTAAAGCGAAACAGCGAGGATGGCTTCCAATTCGCCAGCTGCCTCCTCCCCAGAGAGCAGAGATGGCGTCTGTGTGTAAATGTGCATGCAGAGAGCTGGGGGAGGGTGCCAAATGGTGTGTGTGTGTGTGTTGCTCTTTCACCGCTGTGTGAATGAGTGTGTGTGTGTCAGTGGGTCAAACTCTCTCCCCAGGGGCCGGCGAAACATTATTGATCAGTCTCATATGTGTGTTTAACTGTACCTCTGGGTATCATCTGGCCTCTCTCTCTAATTTGTCTATTGTCTCTTTCCATCTACTCTCTTTCCCTCTCTCTCTTCATCTCATCACTCCGACCACCAGCCTCTGCTCCATCCATTTCTCCACTGCCTCTCACTGTAATGCATCTCCCCCTCTTTCTCTGTCTCAACAGCTCACAGTCTCTTCTTTGCTCTTTCTCAGTCTGTCTATTAATTTAGTCTGTCTCGGATGGATGGAGGGGGAGGGATGAAGGACAGACAGAGGAAGGCGGGATGAATTAGAAAGGTGAGGGTACAAGGTGGAGGATGGGGATCTTTTCGAGCAGAGAGAAGAAATAAGAGACCCAGTCCTTTGTGAAAAGTCTCTTGACTCAAAGAGGAGATGAAACCTCTTGACACATCTTCAAATCAGAATACTCTCAAAGAGCTGAGTCATTAGTTTTAAACCAGGGCCCTGTATTTACATAACTGCATTTTTAAAATAGCTAAAAAAGCTTTGGCAGAGCTTAAGCAGATTGCAGGCGTCGACCTCCAGCTGTGAGAAATGAAGCCTGAGCAGAAGTGCTAAAAACTGCACTTCTTTGAGAATCTGCTCGGGGCTGGTTGCAGAGACACCAGATATCACACATACACACCAGTCAGATAAAGACGATTGCTGCAGCATTCATTAACATGTTTATAGCCTGGTCCGAAACACAGCTTGAGTTTGAGTATCTCATTTTTCTATCTACACAATCCATGAAAAGTAGGGCCAGAAGATGCTGGGAAGAAATTATACTTGTTTTCCTGGGATGTGTGTCGGGATATTTTTTTCCCAGTCACTTGGCAACTCATGCTGCATATCACTCTCCCTGACCCTGTATAACAGAGCGCTGAGAAGGTGCTCTAACTGTGTGAGATGTTGAATGTAATGTGGTAAAATGTATGAAAAGATGTTCATTTTATCTGTGCAGACATGCTACATAATCTTAATTGAAAGGCTCAAATATATCGTGACAGAACTTTCAATTTGAACTTCACAAATTGCAATGATGGCACTTAATATATTGTGCTGCCCTAATAAAAAGAGAAATTTTATTTTTAATAAAACTTTATTTCAAAGTTATTAAAATTGTAAATTTTGCCCAGTTAAGTACGTGACTCATTTGACTGACAGGCAGACACCCTGTGGCTGTCTGTAGATAGACTAAATGTGTGTCTCTTAGCTAGGTTGAGCTCAGCTGGGTTCAGCAGTATGGCTCCTGTCAATGATCGGCTTCAAAACTCTGTATCCAAAACAAACATGTGACAGCACAAAGACAACATCCATATATTATACAGCCTACATTAAATTGCCATTTACCCATAAAAAAGGCCAAGTTATTGGCTTCAACCAAGCATCACTTCCAAAACTGATGGTACTGCTGCTCAGGCTCAAGCTACAGCTACTTCTGGAATTAGTTTGGATATCAGCTAAAGATCAGAAAATATGCTGAAAGATTTTTTTTCAACCCTGCTCTTGCTAAGTTGGTTTTAAATGTTAATTTTTGTATTATGAAAAAAGTATAATTCAAAGTATGATTAGGTCTTGAAGACGGTGATGAAAAGTTCATGACCCACATATTGTTCTTTGAAAGGGCCTGTCTTTTGCTTTTGAATTATTTTCTCTCAGAGCAATACTGAACCAAAGAATGGCTGCAGACGCCAAGAACACCCTGTAAATGCTCATGGTTAGCTGCCATCTGCACCACAATAATAAACATGTTTACAGCCTGGTGAAAGAGCAGTTTTGGTTTCAGTGTCCCGTTAAACTATTTCCGCACACTGTAAAGAAGGAATGAATTGCTTTATAACTCATCTACTTTGAAGATGTCAAGATACTGAGTTTTGCGTGATTAATCAGAATTAGTACGGACAACTTGACGACAGGGAGCTCACTGAAGCTGATGCCAAGGTAGCAGCTTTGTTGACTGAGAGTTAAGTTAGGTTGAGTTTGCATTTTCAGAATGGAGAGAGAAATCTTTGGACTTCCAAACTCCCAACCAATCACAGAGACTACATCCATATTTAGCACTGTCTGCAAAAACTTAAATTATGTATCCATTCTGAAAAAGTGTTGTTGTCAGCTCCACACTGCTGCGGGGTGAGGTCATTTAAACCGAGGGGGAACAAGGCGACCATCTTTGGACAATACCTGAATTAACCTTTAATTCTCAGCAAGCAATAGACATTTTTATAAAATCTCATAACAGATGGGAAAACAAATTAACACAGCTGCTGAGCCCCAAGCCTCAGCAACGAACAAGCAAATAACCAAAACCAAACACCAACACCACAGCACAGAGCAAATGGCATCTCCTCTCATTTTAATACATTTGAATAGTAAAAAGCAGAGCGTGTTACACGCTGCAGCCCGGCTGAGAATGCCTAATTAGGGGAGAGTCTAGAAACGCTGCATGCTGAAGTGTTTTTTGTTGTCTTGCTTTTGTCTCAAGGGCTTCCGGATGAATTTGCATGCACAAATCTGGGGAGTGGATCACATCAATTAAAGCCAAACTTCTTTGTAGCCGGGGATGTTTTGGTTAAAAGCTCTTCCGCTTCAAACCTTTTGTTCCAGCGTTTTCCTTTCAAAGCCAGGCTCAGTATGGAAGAGATGACCCATTTTTTTTCACCTTTTCATGGCTTCCCCCCACTTTTGATAGCTCAGGAATCCAACATCAAAAGCAGCATAGACTGCCCTGTGAAAGCACTCAGCCCTGCTGGGGTCTAATGTCCTCAAGGTGTGGAGCATCTTCAAGGAGG